>OY757310.1:74836015-75148028 GCA_963583905.1 Stenurella melanura | reverse complement strand
TTCGTTATCTATTCCCTTTAGACAGTCCACCCTGTATATTTTCCAGTGAAAGTCTAACTATTTCTTCGCTGACAGTAGGGTCAACTACCTACCATTTTGATTGCTCTCTGTCAAGTAGTTTTATTAGTTAATGCACCAACAGACAGACAGACAGATGGACTGACGGAATTGAAAAACCAGTATTTTCATAATCTACATAATCTAAAATGTGAAAATCCGGAGAGTGATTTTTTCTACAATACAATTCTTCTCTTCGGTATGCAAGGGAAGTAAAATATCAATCCTGGGAAGCATTTTTAATTTTGAATAGTACAGAGAGATAAATATTTTACACAAATCTATACTACACTTTTATGTGTAAATTTTATTGTTGGGTATAGATCAAGAGAGTTATTATATCTATCACCCTAATGACAACCTAATTTTTTTTTAGGTTATATTCGCTATTTACAAAAAATTGGTGGGTGATGGAGCTAAACGGACAAGGATTAGAGTAGTATTATTATGAGAAGATGCTTGGGGCAGAGCCAACGTGCGCGAATATTTCTACCAGTGATAGATATATATATTTTTTTTATTTGTTCATGTATAAAATTTAACAATACCCAGAGGGTGTAGAATACGTCAAAGATTACAGTAAAAAGACTAACAAAAGACATATACATAGTACAATATGATTAAAAATTATGACAGACAATAATAGACACATTAAAAAAATATATATATTATAAAGTTAAGTAAAAAATAATTTCGAATAGTTTCATGGTTATTATTTATTTATTTTTTAACACTTAGTAGATTGTATCATTGAAGTATTCATCTATTGTGTAATATATCTTTTCTAGAAGCATGGCTCGCAACTTTACCTTTAGTTGTTTTAGTGATAGATTTTTATATGCATCAGGTAGTGTGTTATACACTTTAATTATTGAAAAAGGTACATTTTTTTGCATGTATGTGAAGTTTGCCTTAATGTTTAATAACTCGTTTTTGTTCCTGGTATCATAGGAATGAATTCTATCATGGTCTGCAAACAAAGACATATTTTTTGCCACAAATATCACAACTTCATATATGTATTGGCTTATTAAGGTAAGTATATGTTGTTCTTTAAATATTGGTTTACAACTAGTTGTCTGTTTAATATTAAGTATATTTTTAAGACATCTTTTCTGTAGTACAAATATTTTATATACGTGATTTGTGCCTCCCCAAAAGACTATACCATATCTAATTCTAGATTCTACATAGGCATAATAAGCCATAAAAGCTGCCTCAACATTAACATTTTGTGATATAACTTTTAGAGCGTAACAATACTTAGCGATGTTTTGTGCAAGTTGATCAGTATGGGATTTCCAGTCAAGCCTAGAATCTATTGTAATACCCAGGAAGGATATTTGAGATACAGTGTTCAAAGTAAAGATACCATTGGTGTAACTTTTCTCAGCATTAGATTTATTATTTGAAAATGTGATAGCTTGCGTTTTTTCTTTATTCAACCTAAGGTTAAGAGCATCATCTGGGGTAGAAGGATATATAGTAATTGTAATCAAATTTTCGAGGTCGAGGAGCTGTGTAATGCAGTAGATTAAAACCTCGTCACACTCTGGTGTTTACGATGAAGACATTCTTCACTGAAAATAAGGTTATATCACTTAATTCAATCAGAAACGGCCGAACACAACAAGTATACTGCAGCACAGACCCTGTGACTACAGGTTGACGGTGCCACTGGATTCGAGGTCAAATATGATGCAAATCGCTCTCATTGGCTTAGATCAATGCACGCACACAAACTCGTTTCTGCGCATCATTTTTTGCAAGCATCTTCTCATAATAATACTACTCTACTATGTCAGGTCCCAGTAACAGATCACTTCTTTGTTTTGTGTGCATGTGTGATCATAGATAGATAGATAGATTTATTTTCATGTGAGATAATACATTATATACACTCGTCAATTCTTGAAATATAAAATACATAAAATACAGTATAAATAAAAAGTACAATTGAGGTAAATGACAGGAATAAAACATTATAAAAATTGGAACACAAATTTGGCAATCATAAACAATTAAAATTATATTTACAAAGAAAATGGTAATATTCAAACAGACTAGGAGACAAAATAATCATAGAATCGAGTAAAACACTATGTTTTTTACCACTATATTTGCACAAAACGTGACTGCAGTTTCAACCATTTAGGTCATTTTCAAACGATGATTCAACTAAGAATGAAAATGACCTAAAGGGTTGAAACTGCAGTCACGTTTTGTGCAAATATAGTGGTAAAAAACATAGTAGTGTTTTACTCGATTTCGTTATATATATGGATTAGCACAGAGTAATGGCTTCCTCAATAAATTTCTTTAATCATAGAATTCCTGAACAGTACAGAAAACCTCCTTTTTCAGAAAACTTCTGACCTTTTTTTCAAATTTTATTGATTTTAATTTTCTCCAATCATTTGGCAGACGATTGTACAGTCTTATTGATAAATATGGAGCGATAATTTGTTGGTGTCTGGTGTCATAGCTAGATTGAAATTGATGCTCATGTAGGTGGTTTTGAGCATACTTCTAATATATACTGATTAGTACATGTTAGTTAGATTTTTTAAGATATATATGGTGCTAGACAGTATTTTTGACAGACTGTTGATATGAGCTTCCCACGTTAATTTACTGTCAAGAAAGAGTCCAATACATTTAACCGAATCGTTGTTTATCAAGAGGTTATGAGGGTTTAGATTAAAAATTAATGTTTGAGTTTTATCCAACTTAACATTGTAAAATAAGATTATGCTTCTGACTGCATTTCCTTTGTTGTGATTGTAAGATGTTTTGGATCATTTCTAGTTGAAAGTAGAGTAGTATCATCAGCATATATAACGTTTTTGTAATTTACTTGATTTGAAATATCGTTTACATAGATGATGAACAGTACTGGTCCCATGATGGATCCTTGTGGTACTCCATACTTGAGAGGCTTTATGGATGATGTAACGTTATTTTGAACTACACACTGATATCTATTAGTGACATAAGTGTCGACAAAAGAAAATGTAGGTCCTCGAATGCCACAACACTCAAGTTTTAACAGCAGAATTTCCAAAGAAATGCAGTCAAATGCCTTGGATAAATCTAAGAAACAGGTTACTGTCATAGTTCCATTTTCGAATTCGTTTGTGATACAATTTATGACGTCTGCCAATGCTTTAGTTGTAGATTTTCCTTCTATGTAGACGTACTGGTTAGGCTTTAGTAGTTTTTTAATTTTTAGATAGTTTATAAATCTGATTTTATATGCGAGCTCTAATAATATATTAAATTTGTCATTTGTTTTTCTTGAGATATCTTGATGTAACAACCTTCAGAGGTTATCATAAATAAAATTTCAATACAGTTTTTTGCAAAACGTGAACAACTCTAAATGTGAATTTTGTTTTATACCTTAGAGAAATAAAGAGACAAGAGAAATGATAATAGATTATGCATAAACTAATTAAAAAATAAACCCCATCGAACTGGTTTTGCTTACCTGATATAATTGTAGAGACATCATAACATAACGATTATGTAATGCATTCAGATGTCTAACCCTAACCAGATAGGGGTTAATTACTTTCCACTCATAATCAAGGGCCTTCATTGCTCTATAAACCTCCATCATAATATCATTAGGTTTGCTTTGAGATCTAATACCCAAGTGCCATTTAGCTCTTTTTACTGAAAAAGAAACAAACATTATTAGCAACATTTTGTCTTGAATTATATTTTAGATGATAGTGATTCATGAACAAGTACTTAATTCAAAATGATTGGTTCATTTTAGTGAACTGTCAATGAATGGTTCACTTTCTAAATACAACTCATTCAAAATGCCTTTACCAGTAATACCCTATTGCTGCTCACTGCTCTAGCAAGTGACTTTGAGCCTGAGTGCAAGTTTGCCAATATGAATTCATAATTGATAATTGCGTTTGTATGTAATTATAACCACTGTTGTTGATTCTATAACTGACAAGAATTTGTTAATCTGGAAAAAACTGAAGAAGATATGAGGATATGTATACGAGAGATGAGACACACTGTATATAGCGTATGTTCTTGGAATTATGTACAATAACGTTCTCCCACCACAATATTAACAATTATAATTTTATAAAGAATTGCTTACCTCTTCCCTTTTCGCCTGCTGGATTTGTATTTGTAGGCCATGGCCTTAAGGGGGTAATCCTTTCAGGATGTGGTTTCATTGGACTATAACCAAAATCACCAGGGCTTGGACTCATGTTGACGGGAGGTGGGCTACCAGCCACATAAAAGTCTTTGATTTCTGCTTTTGCCGCCTCATCCGCAATACGTTTATTGTCAATTATTAAATGGTAGGCAATAGCTAACTGATCGTGTGGATCTCCACTGAGTAGAGCACTGTGAACTTCAGGTTCTTGTACACCAAATTTATCACAGACCTAAATTATATATATAGTCAATTAAAAAGTGATATTTTGTAGACGGTAGGACAAAATAAGGCATAGAGTTTAAAATTCAGTTTCTCATAGACTCTGCTTGAGAAATAGCAGCGAAATAAAGAACAAAGGAATAATAATTGCAGTGTAACTAGAAAGTATTATGATTATACTCACTTTACCTGAACAAAATCATGTACACAGACAGGAATGGTGAATTGCGTTAGTAATAAATATACAAAAATTCCAGTCTATGCCGTCATATAAACTACCACTAGTAGTTTTTTAAGAGCATATTTAAATAATGATACACTGTTGCAAAATATATTGAAAAATGTAAGTTATTTTAAAATGCACAATACAAAATAAATTTATTGCAATAAGCCCCAGCAGAGAGAATTATCCCGTGCGGCAGATATTATACCATTTGTATACTGCAGTTTTTGGTTTTTTGGTCTTTCTCAGCACGGACAAGTAACCCAGTCATTAATTAGACTTTTCTGATCTAACAAAATATATCCTTCATTTTGTTATTTTAAATCAATTTATTCTGGTGTTTTAAAGAAAATATTAAAAATCGAGAACGAGATCACTATTACTATTTAAATTTTTCAAGGTCAAAGTTCACAAAAAATGTTTTTTGTGAATATCGCGCTTTTTATGGCTCGGAGGCCAATTGATGTTATTATGAAGATGAAAGATAATGAAATTCCGCACAAAAATGATCTCTTTCATTTTTTATGTACAACGAACGGTTTAAACAAAAATGTGCTTCAAAGTTTCCACGCAAGGCATAATATGCTCCATTTCATGTAGTCCATGCATAGAATACATGCTTGTTTTATATACAGTATTTATTGGCTGACCGATATTTAAAATAAAATACATATATATGTTAATAGTATGTCTCACTTTTCATGACAGCACTCTTATTTACTATGTGATATTACGGTAAAATATTTTAAAATACACCAGTGGCGTCCGTCGTTATGAAGAAAAATGTACCTTATTTTCTAAAAAAAAAAGATATTTGGCAAAGTTTTAACTGTAAAAAAATCTCATAATCTTATTCGTTGTTAACAAAAACTCACCGAAACCGAATAATAAAGTGTACCTGGTGTTTACGTAATAGGAAAATGTGAAAGACAATTACAATGAACTTATTACCAGGTATGAAACTGTGCATCCATATACAACAAGAGGCCGTGCTAATTCATTTGCTACGCCCGCCCCAAACGTCTTCCATTCAAGTCCAAAGAAATGTAGTGTCTCAATTACTGAAAATATATAACCATCTACCCCAACAACTCAAAAACCAACCGAAGAGAAGTTTTAAATCAAAATTAAAACAATATCTAATACATCAAAACCTCTACAGTACATCAGAATTTTTCCAATCTACCCTTTAAAGTTATGTGTGAAATTACATAAATAATGTATCCTGACATGTACTTTATACTTCAATACTTTTAATTTATAAATGTTGTTTTAATATCTTATTGTATTGTCGCATCTTAGCGAGATGAGCTTAATGTGTAAATTTACTCTTTTATTTATACTTGCATTATGCACTGTTTTTGTAACTTGACTTGTTCTACACCTGTTTTTGGTACTATGGAATAAATTTATTATTACTATTAATAATAAAACTTCCCTTGTGCGGAAACTTCGAAGCACGTTTTTTCCTAAACTGTTCGTTGTACATAAAAAAATGGAAGCGATCACTTTTGTGCGGAATTTCATTATCATAATAACCTTAATTGGCCCTCGAGCCATAGAAAGCACAATATTCGCAACAAACCATTTTTGGTGAACTTTGATCTTGAATAATTTTTAATGCCATAGTGATCTCGTTCTCGATTTTAAATATTTTCATGAAAACACCAAAATAAATCGATTAAAAGGAAAAAAATATTGTCGTATGTCATCAGCTTTTCAATTGATTTTTTATGACACACTGTATCGAATGCCTTGGCAAAATCAAGAAATACAGCAATTTGTTTTTGTTTGTAATGAATTGATCAATGTTTTAGTTACTTCATACATTGAATCATCAGTACTCGAGTCATAAATATGTGGTAAACTTATTTGTAATGTAACTTTAAGAAATAAATGATATGAATCTGAAATAAATGATTTTTTTAATTCCTCTGGAAACATCCTCTTAAGAAAACAAATTAAAAACATAAGTTAAATTTTTGTTTGCTTTGATGTTAAGTGTATTATATTTGTTATGTCCTGTATACGTTGTAATAATTTGTTAATCAAAGATTTATTTAAAATGTAAATATCTCGTAAATTGTTACTCGTAGCAACATTTAGAAGGTATATCTTTTTTACATCAAAAAGATATGAAGATATTTTCATTAAAAAGAAAGAAACACCAAGCAACAAACAAGTTAAAATGTAAAACTATGAATATATTTGATTTCCTAGCTTCAAGAAACTAATGATCACCAAATTTTGTTAAAATATTTCAATTCTTTTAGAAATTATTTGAAAATTAAAAAAAAAATCATTTGAACACATTGTATCCCTCTCTGTCAATATAAACTTTTGAACTAGGGTAAGTTTGACTGAATCTCCTTATTTTTACGTAAGGAATCTGCTGTTGTCCTGTGTACTATTACTTATGATACAGCTTGTATAGGAGCCGTCCATAAAATATGTCACTCAGAATTTCACCTTTTTGGACACCTCCCTTCCCCTTCGTGACGCTAAGTCACACTTTCAGCGACCCCCCTAACACATATTACGTCACAAAAGCTAGCCCACCCCCCTATAAACGATTTCTTGCGATTAAAAATAGCATATTTACAGGTTTTTAAGTACTTGAGAATCACTTTCTATTGCAATTTTTTAAAAAAACTGCCAAGGTAAGAAAAAAATTAAAATAAAATTGATGAACTACGAACGTCACATATCCTTAGACCCCCCGCCTCTCCCTTGTCATATACCGTAACGCTAAGCAATACCCCTCCGTCCCCCTTATTTGCGAACGTATTTTATAAACGGCCCCATATTGCAACAAGGCATCATTATTTAAATGTTTTCTTAAAAAACTATTAGCTGTAGTTTATATGAAGATATAGAAAAGAATCTTCGTGTTGTCTATATTTTTTGCGGACTACATGTTTACTTTTTTATTTTAAAGCGGATATGGTAAGGCTGGAGTTATTGCTTTAGCGGAAGATGGACCGTCAATGAGGCAAATTGCACTGCATTATAACATTAATAAAAATTCGGTATTTAACATTTTAAAAAAGTGGAGAATAATAGTTATTTATTGTACAAGGGAGAAAAATATTAGATTTTAGCTCGAGGTCGTGTTTGTCTCCCGACGAGAAGCGGAGAGAGTCAAAACACCGGTAGTTAATACATAATATTTTTACCCCTGTGTAATACACTATTTTATTCTGTGACGGGAAAAACGACGATTTAATACTGCAAAAACATATTATTACAATATATTAGTCAGAAAAACTTTGAAGTTTTAAACTGGTAGGGTATTGTATTTATAGCGACATTCGACCTGCATTGCTAAGGAAACCTAAGTAATCAAATATCTGTCAATTTAATTCTATGATTGGGTTTCAAAATTTGCGAACTTAGAGAAGTTATTTATTAGATATTTTGAATATTAAAAGTTCAAAAATGGACATTTCTGATTCAGAGTTTTCTCTTACACCACCGGAATTAATAAAAGCAGCGAAAGTAGCATCACTAAAATTATTGTCAGCTAAATCGCGGAAAATTTACGAAACCGCATATTCAAGATTTATGGAATGGAAGGTGAAAAAGACATGCAGTTCTTTCTCGGAGACGGCGTCATTGGCTTATTTTTCGGAATTGGCACAACAACAAAATCCATCAACAGTGTGGTCGAATTATTCAATGATTAAAAATACGTTATAATCCAATAATAATGTAGACATTTCAAAATACTGCAAACTAATTACATTTTTGAAACAAAATGGGAAAGGTTACATGCCCAAGAAATCTGCTATTTTAACGAGTACACATATTAGTGATTATTTAAATAATGCTCCTGATGAAGTTTATTTAATCAGCCAGGTAACATTAGATGATATTGACGATTCTGGAACGTTATTAATTGTGAAACTTAAGCAAACAAAGAATGATGTAAACAGGAGATCTGTAGTTACTGGAAAATATATTAAATTTTACAGAATGTACATATCCCTTCGCCCAGCAGCAGCAAAGGATCGCCGCCTGTTTTATGCATATCGCAATGGAAAATATATCAATCAGGTTGTTGGGGTAAAAATCAATTTTATAAGATACCTGAAACAGTAGCTAATTATCTTCTACTTGAAAATGCTAAGTCATATACAGGTCATGCATTTCGAAGATCGTCTGCTACACTTTTAGTTGAATCTGGAGGATACTTGATGAACTAAAGAAACATAGTGGTTGGAAGTTATCAACGGTCGCTGAAGGGCATGTTGATGAATCGGTGGCGCATAGGACAGAAATATCTAATAAAGTGTTTAGAACATGTAGCAGTGCATTAGCTGAAATAAGAGCCAATTTACAACCAGGACCATCAACTGCAGTTGTGTCAATGGCAGAAAATATGATTTCAACTCAAGAAAATTCCACTGTTGCACATTTAACAATTGTACTTTTGACATTAAGGAAATGTAAGTTTTGTATAACAAAATATTAAAAAATTATATATCTCCGTGTTCTTATGTGTACATATCGGGGAAAAAAGTATTCATTTTTTTCCCGGGGAAAAGCAATTTAATAAAAAGTAACATTTTGTTACCTGTCAAGAGAGATAAAATGTCAAACTTTTTTCCTGTCACAGAAAAAACAGTTTAATTAATTCACAAGAAAAATTATTTTTAAAAAATTGAAAAAGTAACTATTAATATTTAGTTATTGCACCATATCTATTTATAACTTTTATTAGTCTGCTTGGCATGGAATTCAATAAACTCATGCAACAATCATGGATATTCCAGTAATTCTTGGGTATTCCGTAGTCTCACATTTTGGTTTTGGATGTATTTTCCAAGTAGTTTCCATAATTTGATAATGTTTGCAGATGACAATTCACATTTGTGTACTAGTCTGAACATGACTAGTCTAATTGAGGTTTCATAACGCAAACTTAATACCTTTACATCCTGGTTTTTTGAAAACAAGTTACTTTTAAATGCATCAAAGACTGTATTCATCCATTTTACACCTAGATTATCAAACCACAACATAAGCAGTTTAATAAAAGTTAATGGTAAATCGATAGAACAAGTTCAGCATATACTACGATTTTTAGGTATTTACGATGACAATGCCCTAAATTGGAAAATACATATTGACCATTTGTGCAGAAAGCTCTCTTCAACATAATATTGCTTTACCTAGATTAAGAAAACTTACTAGCACACCAGTTGTCCTTTCCTATTACTATGCTCAATTTTACTCATGGGTGTAATACGGCATCATATTCTGGGGCTCATCTCATTTCTTAGAAAGAAAATTTAAAATCCAGAAAATGGCAGTAAGAAATATAAAAGTGATAAATAAGACTGAAATGCTTTTAGGGAACTGAATGTTCTAACAATACCGAGCATATTTATTCATGAAATTGTCATATTTGTTAAACAGAATTTACATGAGTTTTTATATAATAATTATAATCATGCCTATGAAACTAGAAGGAAAAACGACTTATCAATACCAGTATATACACTATCTGTTTTTGAAAAAAGTTCACGATATATGGGTATCAAACTATACAAGCTGCCGCAAACAATAAAAGAATTAAATAGAACAACATCGCTTAAAAACGAAGTTAGAAAATTACTTTTAAATAATGTATATTATAACATAAGAGAGTATCTCGAAACACAGTTTTGAGATATGATTATTATATATGTTCAGCAATATAGTCGCAGAAACTGTGGCCTGACTGTCTGTAATTGTTTTCGTTTATATTTGTGTACCTTTATTATACTCTTCGCAAATACAAAACAAAGAGTATATTGCATTCGATTGGCATATCTCTAAAACCGGTAATATTACTCATAGAGAAAAATTTTTCACATCACTGTGTTGGTGATCGAATTCTGAACAACTTTCAAAATGTCCGCCCATCCGTCCGTCACGTTTCTTGTAAGCACGATAACTTAAGAATGAAAAATTCGATAGTTTTGAAATTTGAACAGTAAGTTAGTGTCAGCTGGAGGAAGAACCCTATTGTTTTTTAACAAAATCGATCAATAAATAAAAAAGTTATTAATCTTTTAAATCAAAGAAATTATTTTTTTTAATGTTCTGTAATCAAACTAAAAATGTCTAAAACCGATATGTATAAAAAAAAAACTGGAAGAGTGTTCTATAGAATGTGCAACAATTATATAAAAAGTGCATGGTTAGCTTGTTTTATTTTAGTACTTTAGTAATTTGTATTCATTGTCATCATTTATTTGTGCATTCATTCAGGAAGAAAAGCCACATTTTTTATGCATGTCTGAGCACAAGCTTTGCGAAAATGAAATTGAACTAATCAAACTGGAGAATTATAAACTTGAAAATTATTTTTGCAGAAAAAAAAGTTCCCACGGTGGTGTGTGCATTTTCGTTATGAACAACCTGGATGTTACTCCTATTGCTGGTATCCAGGATCTGTGTTCTGAAGGCGTGTTTGAGTGTACTGCAGTAAAGTGGAGTAAGAACAAAGAAAATGTGATTGTCTGTGTTGTGTATAGAACACCAAATTCGGATGTTAGAATTTTTCTGGATAAATTACAAGATGCATTAAATTTATTAATAAACAAAAAATCTAAAAATGATGTAGTAGTACTCAGACTTCAATATTGATTTCTCTGTTGACTCTTCTAATACACAAAAAATTAAGCAAATATTCTCCTCTTATGGGCTGAATCTTACTATTGAAGACTTCACTAGAGTGACTACAACTTCATCAACAGTCATAGATAATATTGTCATTAATCTAGGAAAAGAATTTTACAGCTCAGGTGTGATCGATACATTATTATCTGATCATAAGGCTCAGTACATAGAATTTACGGTAACAAATGAAGTAACACATAAAGAAAACAATAAAAAAAGTAAAAAATTCACTGAGCTAAGAAGAACATATTCCCAGAACGCAAAGCAGCTTTTTTGTCAGTTAATATCGACTGTAAACTGGAAAGACATTTATACTGAAACCATCTCTGTAAATAACTGTTTAGAAAATTTCAAAAATGTATTAAAGTACTATATAGACATTTGTTTTCCAATGAAATACTGTAATATTAGGAATGTAGTTGGAAATAGTAATAAGTTCATGACCTTAGGACTATTGACAAGCAAAAAAAAGTTAAGGGAATTATATCATTTAAGCAAAATCGACGAGTTCAAACACTACTATATTACATATAGAAAAATATACAAAAAACTAATAAGAAAAGCAAAACAATTGTATTATAAAACATATATAAATACTGCTGACAATAAAACAAAAGGTATATGGAACATTATTCATCAAGAAACAAAGATTAAAAAACAAAATTGTAACATTGAAAATATAAATAGAAATGGAGTTATATACTCTAATCCGTTAGATATTGCAGAAAACTTCAACGATCATTTTGTAAATACAGCTAATGCTGATATAAAAATAAGCTGCACGGTGGAGGATAACTTAAATATTGTCACGCAGTACTGGAAATTTATTTGGGACACCCGGTACACCATGTGTGGTAACGGATATGATTTGAGACATGAGATCGACTTAACGTATTTCTTTGCATTTTACTTTGTTTCGAAAAAGCTGAGTTAGCTGGAAGTAGGTTCACTGCATTGTCGCCGGGGCAAAAGTGCTGTGTCAATTAAATTAATAACAATACCTCGCGCGGTAAAAAAGTTAGTGGGGTTTTGAGTTCGAAAGTAGAAAGTCCGCGGGGTACTGCGTGGGCCCAACTCCTTCCCCAGGATGGTCCGTCCCCAGGGGTTGTAATAACAAAATGTAAGTACACTCTTTTTTTTGTATTGTTTTAATCTAATAAACTTGTACTTTGTTTTCTACCTCTATGTTTTATTTAATAGAGTATTCATTCAATAATTAGTTTAAATCCTCTCGTATGCCAAGCGAGTAAAAGTGGCTTCATGGGTATCGCCGATAGGACTCCGGGCAACCGGACAATATGGGAGATACCCGTGGACGTCGCATATAATACTCAAAAATAGGTCTTACACCCCTAAAAAAGAGGGGAGTTGTGACATTTGGTGGAGGCCGCCGTGTTCGATTCCAGGGGTGATTCTTCATAATCACTCCTCCTCTTAATTTTAATACGTAAAAATATTTTTTTAAATTTTATAGCGAGTTAATTTTTTATACCGTATTTACGTAATTATTCATTATTAACTGACTTTACATTTTTTTTGCTCTTTATTAAATGTAGTACAGGCCACCACTTGTATACGATATTTTTTTTACCTTAAAATTGCTTTAAAAAAGTTGAGCTTAAGCAGAAAATTAATTTTTTTAGCATACTTATGGAATTTTTCGCATTTTAATAAGTTATTTTTAAATATTTAGCTTGTATTTTACAATATTGAATGAATACTGCGTATTTTCTGTTTGATCGTAATTTTATTTTATTTAGAAACTTAGTAACTTCGCGTCATACAATTTTTTTCTGGTAAAGTCCGACGGTAGAAATCAAGTGTACAAAATTATTTAGGGGCAGTGAAATAAGGAATGAACTAGGGTTTTTTTTATATTGATTTAGTATTTATGAAGGCAAATGTTTTGCTGAGGATCTATTGATATTGGTTACGTACATTGATAATTAATTTTACGAGTGATATTTCGCACAGTAGCGATGCTTAACTCATTAGACATTTTTTCACGAACTTACGTTACCTTCGTAAAACAGATTTTCTTGAAAATTCTTAATTTGCTCTGTATTATTTCTGTGATGTAATTTTTTTATTATCATTGATTTTTTTTATGATTGATTGATTTCATTCTAACTAAATATTAACTTTACTTAATGGTAAACGCTATTACTTGCTTTTATTTATTTTTTTTTATTTATTATTATATTTGATTTATTATGGATGTGCCAAATTTCGGCAGAATTATGGTGAAAACGCCAAATTTCTTTAGTTTGAATTAATTGCAAAATTTTTATTTTTTTTGCTTTGGATTCTTTCAGTAAACTGAAAATTTAAGTGATGACAAAGTAATTTGTGGTACTGACGTAATTATTTTGTAATTCATATAAAATTTTTGTGCCAATAGTTATTCTTTCTCTAGAGCCCATCTACCTGGCTAGAGACAGCTTAGCACCAATTGTCTTTTTTATTTATTCGTGCAAACAGTACCCCGAAGTGACTCGTTGAATTTTAATTTTAGACTTTTTGGTATAAAAGGCAAAAAGTTTCGTATTTTAATGATAATAATCACGTTTGAATTGAATTTTAGCTAGTTTGATATTTTATTATTTTGCAACAGCAGTATTGTACACCCGTTCGGTGCGGTCAGAAGTATTTTTTTTTTATATAAATCTCTCGCCTCCTTGCGAAAAGCTAAGTAAGATTTATTTTCTTACACGAAAGTTTTTTCTTTTTCTTCTGGTAAATTTTGGAATGGGGTGGTTGCACCTATGTTCACAATTTCATTTACTTCAATTTCAAAGAGTATTTCCGTGTCTGGAGAAACCCTATTAAGTTTCCCTTAAGTTAACTGTGTCAAAAATTTTTTTTTTGGGACTTTTCACTTATTTTCATCGATTGTACCGTAATTCCTAATCCTATTTTCCTTGCTGATTTCTTCTTAGAATGGTAAATTATCGTGTATTTCGCCAAGTTTTAACATTTTCCATCCCCCACGTCAAACTTGGACGTCATACCGTTAAAAGCTAAGTAATTTTGTCAAGTATAATCGTAGTAATTTCTTTTCTAGAAATGTATTTTCCGTCCATGATTTAACATTTACCATCTTCCACGTTAAACTTGGACGTTTTACTGTTAAAATGGTTGACAAATTCTGCCAATGTATTTGTAATTATTTTTTTTTATTTTTTTTTTCTCATAAATGTATATTTTCAAGTATTTCGCCCTTGATTTAATATTTACCATCTCCCACGTTAAACTAGGACGTCTTACCGTTGAAATGGCCAAGTACTTATGCCCTTGCATTTTTATTAATTTATTTTATGTTATTGTAGTCCCAACAATTTTTAGCGAAAGGTATTTTCTCGAGTTTTAACCCAGTTTTAACATTCCCCATCTCCCACGTTAAACTGGACCTACTTATTTTCGAGCATTTTGTAAAACTACTACCGTCCATAAAGAATAACCTTAATTTTTTGTTCCCTTTTAAATACACTTTGTTACCCCCTTCTTTTAAACGACATCTCTAGTGTCTGAATATGGGAAAGATAATTTTGATTTTTTTTTATTAACATCCCTATCAATTGAAGTTTTGTACGTAAAACTTAACCTACATTATGTTTAATATTTTCACCGCTTCAACCTTTTAAGTTGTATCACTGATTTCTTCTTTTTTTTTAAGAGTTTTATATAATATATGTTTCTATCGTGAACATTCGTATCACGAGGGTAAGTTAATATAAAAGATGTGAATTTTAATGGAAAAGATAAATAATACTGTAGTAGCCTACTGCAGAAGTTTTTTTACCCCGCATCGTGCAGTTCGTTGTTTTAATGTACAAGAATAATATTTTTGCCTATATTAAATTATCCCTAAGAAAATTTCTCTAGGAGAGAAGACAAAGTTGATAATGCATTGTAGAAAAATAAGGAAAGTTTAGTTAGTTTAAGTTCATTCCTTATTCTTTATTTCGCGTATAAGTTGTAATAATGTAATATTTTTTCTGAGTTTTGTTGTTCGTTAAGTTAATATTCTATGAGTTAATTTTAATGCCCCTAAATAAAGTACTTACATTTAGGAAATACACGCAGTGCCATATGTTAAGATTTTTTTTTAGAGGTATTTGAGGAGAATAATTTTTTTATAAAGCTATAGGAGGGACCTAAATATTATTCAATTATAGCGATTTATCTAAGTAATTCTAATAATTTTAATTCTAAAATAGAGTGAGAAATTGCCATTTGAAAATTAGATCCAAAATATCGTTATTTAAATATAATTTTTTTGTTGTTCAATGAAAAACAGAGTTAAAGTTAAAGATTTGAAATCTACAAAATAATAGTCCAGGATAATTGAGTAATTTTTGTAACTTAAGTTATAAAAAAGGGGAAGCTTTAAGTCAGACCAAAATATTATAGAGTATGTATCATATTAATGACAAAGTACAGTCACGGCAAATTTATTTTTATCTGTTATGGGGAAAATGCCAGCGTAAAATGTATTAAAGGGAAAATAGTAAACAATTTCACGGAGAATATAGTGGCGAAAAGTTGATTAAAAATTGTTTTTTTTGCAATTTTATTTTAAGAAAAATAGTAATGTTGCAGTAAAACTGAAAGTTATAGAGTTGTGAGTTCAATGACCATATTGAGTTTTTTTATGAAATTTTTAAGAGGAAAAATACCTAGATAAAGGCATAGTGAAATGTTTTACCCATGAATTAATAATTTTTTTTTATATCGATTTGCTTATGTTACAATTTTATGATGAAAATATGAAATGTATAAAAATGGGAATATTGACAATTAGTGAGTTACTTAATTACGTTGAATTGTTGTACCAAGACCCGGGTCAAGTCAAGTTTAGGGAAATCGAAAGCGCGCTTAAGAAAGAGAAAAGGTTTATTTTTGTGAATTATGAGAAATAATGTGTTATTAAAAAGGTACCAATTTTATGAGTTTATAAGAGTGATAATAAGATATTACGAGTTGATTGTTTTATGAGATAAATAATGTGTTATTAAAGGGTACCAAGTGTTATATGATTTTACAAGAATAATTATGAGATATTATGAGTTGTTATGATTTTTAATGTGAGTTATGAGATAAATTTGTTTTAAAAAAGGTACCAAGTTTTATGAGGTTAGAAGGGTTGTAATGAAGAGTTACGAATTATTGAAATATGTAAGGGTACCAAAGCCAAATAGGTGGCGTAAATGCTTAGGACAGGAAAAAAGGGGCTTGATGACAGTGATATAGTCCGGTCAAATCTACTTTAAGGGGAAGTTTAAGAAAACTATCCGTTAGTCCGGTAAAAAAGCATGATTATGATTTTTGGTAAATAGGTGATGATTTTTTTTATATGTTATGGTACCAAGGTTCCCTCATAAGTCGATGAGGATGCGTTAAATGCGTCTTAGGAAAAGACGCGAAAAAAGGTTTGATGACAGTGATATAGTCCGGTCAAATCTATTGAAAAACAAAACATGTTCTTTTCTTTTATAATTCAATGTTCAGCGGGGCAAATAGCCGGGAAAGTAGTTGTTTAAAGAAGAGAGTACGCTTTGTAACATAAAATGTAAGGAGAATAATAATAAAGTTATGATGGTTTATAATGTATTATGGTACCAAGTTTCCCTCATAGGTCGATGAGGATGTGTAGAATGTGTCTTAGGAAAAAGACGCGAAAAAAGGTTTGATGACAGTGATATAGTCCGGTCAAACCTACTGAAAAAACAAAACATATTCTTTTCTTTTATAATTCAATGTTCAGCGGGGCAAATAGCCGGGAAAGTAGTTGTTTAAAGAAGAGAGTACGCTTTGTAAAATTAAATATAAAAAGATGTGGAATGAAGAAATGATGATTTTTTTAATGTGTTATGGTACCAAGGTTTTCTCATAGGTAAATAAGGGTGTGTAAGAAATGTCAAATAGGAAAGACGTAGGAAAAAGTTTTGATAAATGAACTGAGTAGTAAAGTCAATATCAAATTTAATTAGAAAAGGTGCAAAAAGGGTAACTCTGATTTTTGATTCGTAAGAAATTAAGCGAAGAAAACGAATATCGTTATAATCAATATTCCTTAAGAGGTAAAATAGTCCTAAAGAATATGGGTAAATATAATTTTAAAGGGTATGTTGTTGTAGCCTAGGTCAACAACAAACCGAGAACATTAGTATCGAAGGGTTAAATAACGTGTGGTGGTGTAAATGTTCATTTTTTTTCCATTATACGGAATCAAATTGGTGAGTCTTATTGTTGGGTCTCGAAGCAATGTTGCTGGGCAATTTAAGCTAGTGGCTACGTCGAGGTTACTAGATAAATGGCAAAGTAAAGTAGCGGACTACCTAACATCAAGCACAATCCAAGCCAAATTAAGTTTGTCACTATAATAAATAGGTACGTACCCCACGAGGGATCCCTTGTCATCGTTATATATTTATAAACGGGTACGCACCCATATAGAACTGGAATGTAACAACCCACGGTATATGAAATTCGAGAAAATAGAAAGAAATTAGTAGAAGTTATTATCCTCTATAGTAAAAGTTTTTTTTTTAATAGTAACATTATTGTTTTATGACGTGAAAGCTATAATAAATGACAAGAGAGAGATGGATATATAGTAAAGTACATGAAATTAAGATTGTTTTTCCCCACTTTTCCCCAAGAGTAAGCGGTCAAATGGAAATTAGTTTAATTTTGTGACAATGTTTTTTTAAAGAGAGAAAAGTAATAAAAGTAACAGGTCCTCCTAAGAAATGTCTGCTTCTTCAACGATTTTTATATGTGTTGAGTTAATTTTTTTTGTTCAGGGGAGAACACTAATAAAGGGTAAAGTTAGTTATAATTTGATTCTATATAAGGTACAAGGTGTTTAGAAACTGTTAATTTTTCTTATTTATGATTTTGATGATTTTTTTTTTAATTTAGCATATTTTGCATAATAGGTAATTTTTTTTTGTTTTTGGATATTTTGAATGTCAATGAATAAGTTCAAAGGTACCGAAATACATTTTCATTTTTTTTCCTCATAAGATTAAATTTATGGAGTCTATTTCATTTTATTTGTATATTGGAAAAGATAAAAGTCAATTAATAACTGTAACGGCATCAAAATTATAATAATAATAATAATAATAATAATAATAATAATAACAATAATAATAGTAATAATACTCGACTTTTTTAATATACTGCACATAAAAAACACATTTTTGTTTTATTATGAGGTTCAATTCATGGAGTAAATTTTTGTTTTGTTTGTGTGCTGAAACAAATGAAAATAATGAATAACTTAACGGGATCGAAATATATCTCTATTTTTTTTTTTTTACCTATGAGAGTAAGTCAATGGAGTAAAGAAAGTATTTTCACGTTTTTTAGAAATCATTTTGAGACGTTGACTTTAAATTTTTTCGCAAGCTCCAAATTAGAGAGGCATAAATAATAACATAGATTTATCAAGTTAAATCGAATTTTTTTTAAGGTTGTAATTTTAGGGTTGATCTAACCATAACAGGTAACCTACCTATTTCTATTATTTTTTAATTTGTGGAATAATTTGGGCTAAAGTTTAAATCAATGAGATATTAAATTCCTTTTGTTTTGATTGTACTCTAATTTTTTCAATTTTTTTTAAGTCAACTAGGCTAGGAAAACTGTCTGTGGCATAATCTTTTTTCTGTTTTATAAACAAAGGGGTGAAATGGTTAATTAAGAAATATAACAAATAAAACATATTTTATTTTTTCAAACATTGTTATATAAGAACTTACTTGGGCCGTTTTTTTTTTCTTGTTTTATGTAATCGCATCATGGAACCGAGACACACGTAGCACTGGAAGGCAACCCCATTCAAATGTCCCAGGAACCGATAATCTCACCTGTAAGTCGTAGCGACTAATGCCGAACGGCATTTAAGCAAAATGCCCGCTGTTTCTTCCTCAAATTTTTCCGAAACCAATTCCAATTTAAAATGGTGTAGCTGCTTCTTGAACGAGTTTCTCCGTCAATCAGGCGATAAAAAGGCCCACGTCTAAAAAGGCAATTTTTTTCTCCACCCACATTAATAACTTGTGGTTATATTCGCCTAAAATTCTTCCGCCTTAGCCTGACAGACAGTTATACCCAAAATAAATGTTTGTGGAAATGGATAGATGGAAAGCAGATGAGAAGTACACCTTAAATGGTTATGGTCCAGTTGGTTCCGAACGAAGGAAAATGAAGTGCGTACCGCCCTACGCACAGTGGGGATGGCGACGATGGGAGCAGTTAGTCGTGGTACGCTTGGCGGGGATATCTCTACCGTTGTTCCGAGGGTCCACAGGTTACACAACACGAGCCCAAATGTTGAAATGATAATTCATAAAGGTTGGGGATGAAAGACATTTAGAAAATATTTGGAACGTGGAAGGACAATGGTGTAAGTGTGGTTTATTAATTTGATAAATTGAACAGAGCCGGACTCCAAAAATTTGTGCTATAACAGTCGTGTGTTTTCTGAAACTTATACAGTGCGAAACATTTTTAAGTGCCCAAATAACATTTTTATAATCATTTTATCTTAGCGACGTATTTTTTTATTTTTTTGTTATTTTTTTGTCGAAAAACTTATTCTGTTTTATCATTACAATAATATTTTAATTTTTTTTAATGAAAAATTTGTGTGCCCAAACAATGTTTTCAGAATATTTTTACAGCCTAGCTTGGTAATTTTTATTTCATTGTTTATTTTTCTTTTCAAAAGAATTTACTTTAATTTATTACTACTATATTTTATTTTTTTTAAATGAAACATTTTTGGGTGTCCAAGTAGCATCCTTAGAATTTTATTACATTCTAGCAAAATATTTTTTTTAAATTTTTTTTCATGGTGTATTTTTATTTAAAAGTCATTTAATTTATTACTGCAAGGATCCTTCAATTTTTTTTCTCTCCAAATACTAATATGCATTTTTAAAATTTTTATTGAATATTTAATTATTTTTTTTTGACTCGCTAGTCTTTAACAATAGTTTACGGAGTATTGGAGCTTGCATTACTAAGGTTAAATAGATAATTTAATGTTTTGTGTTGTCGATTTATTGATATTTAATTATTTTAAAACTTGACTTTTTTTAAATTTTTTTTAATTTTTACTCCATATTATTATTTTATTCTTGTGTTTTATTGTTGTGTATCGTTTGTATTGGAAATTTTTTAATACTGTGTTTGCCGTTTTGTTGAATATTTTAAAAATTTTTCTATTTTCTGTACTTATTTTTTTTTTTTTGGTTTCTTGTAATTGTATACCCAAATGTTTAAAGCTGGGGACCAGCTTTCATGGGTGGGGGAGATGTGTCACGCAGTACTGGAAATTTATTTGGGACACCCGGTACACCATGTGTGGTAACGGATATGATTTGAGACATGAGATCGACTTAACGTATTTCTTTGCATTTTACTTTGTTTCGAAAAAGCTGAGTTAGCTGGAAGTAGGTTCACTGCATTGTCGCCGGGGCAAAAGTGCTGTGTCAATTAAATTAATAACAATACCTCGCGCGGTAAAAAAGTTAGTGGGGTTTTGAGTTCGAAAGTAGAAAGTCCGCGGGGTACTGCGTGGGCCCAACTCCTTCCCCAGGATGGTCCGTCCCCAGGGGTTGTAATAACAAAATGTAAGTACACTCTTTTTTTTGTATTGTTTTAATCTAATAAACTTGTACTTTGTTTTCTACCTCTATGTTTTATTTAATAGAGTATTCATTCAATAATTAGTTTAAATCCTCTCGTATGCCAAGCGAGTAAAAGTGGCTTTATGGGTATCGCCGATAGGACTCCGGGCAACCGGACAATATGGGAGATACCCGTGGACGTCGCATATAATACTCAAAAATAGGTCTTACACCCCTAAAAAAGAGGGGAGTTGTGACAATATTAACACCATGTACCTAGAACTAACAAATGAAACAGAGGTATACAACACCATTATGGCTTTAAAAAACACCAGTGCATGCGGTATTGATGATTTTCCTTGCGAACTAATAAAACTCATTGCCCCTGAAATTAGATCCCCTATTGCTCACATTATTAATTTAAGCTTTACTACAGGAATATTTCCAGATTCCTTAAAAATAGCAAAAGTATGCCCCATTTTCAAAAAAGGCAGTAAAGAAGATTGTCGAAATTATAGACCCATTTCTATTGTTACGGATTTCCACCTTTTAGGAAACACCCTGTATGAATCCGTGGGTTCTAAATAATTTCAACAAGAGATAAACACTACTAACACTTTATTTCACAATTTACTGACTATACAATACTTCAAAATAAACTTTGTTTACTTTAACCTCACTTTTTCCCGAACGTGTCACTTCTCAAATAAACTTCCCCTTCCGCGCTGGTAATCGCGCCTTATATACTCCGAAATTAGCTCTAGATCAATCCAGAATCTTCAACCATAATCTAGAAAAGTCCTTGGCTCTTTCTAGAGCCTTTCCAGTCACCATCAGAGGCATAGGCGTGCCATCTCCTTTTCCAAGGGGGGTGTAATTCATAACACTGCCCCCTCCTTAAGCCTAGATCGTCCCGATCAGGCAACTCAGAATCATCGATGTAGTTCGCCAGCCTGTCCAAATGCACGATCTTCATCTTGGACTTTTTGCTCCGTTGAATCCGATAGGCGACATCATTAATTCGGGTAATAAGAGTATACGGTCCATCCCAAGGCGGTTGAAGTTTCGGTGACCTTCCTTTCTTCCGCTGTGGGTTGTACAGCCAAACCAGGTCTCCTGCCTTGAATCCTTCTGAACTACCTTTCCGGTCGTATCGAGCCTTCATTCGGTCACTGGCTGATGATGGTTCCGCTATATCGTTAGCCAACCTCTTGAAAGGAGCTCCGGTGTTGAACTGCTTCTTTTCACCCTTACTTCCAGTCTGTGGTCCCTTACTGGCTGCACAAATCTTGCATTTGCGACACCAAGCCTCCACATCCTGACGACTTCTTATCCAATAAAATCGTTCTCGTATTTTCTTCAGGGTCTTGTTCACACCGAAGTGTCCATCGGATGCCCCATTGTGCACTTCCTGAAGCACCTTCGCTACTCGACACCTGGGAATCACTAGACGCATAACCACCTTTTTTCCATCCGGGCTTTCCCATGCTCTCCGCAACAGCCCGTTCCTGACACTCAGTGAGTCCCACTGCGCCCATAGTGCCTTCAGTCCCACTCTTTTGCCCGAAACATCCTTCCATTTTGGACGAGTTCCCCTTTCTTTGGCTCTCAATATAGGCCCAATTTCCACATCGTTTAGTTGCTCTTGTCTGAGCGCTTCGTCTGTCCTGTCATCCGGCACCTCCACCTTGACAGTGTTCACTGCTCCCGTGACCTGTAGTTTCTCCTGGTGGTAGTACCTGCAATCTTCCTTGCACCTTCTTCCGGATGACGTATCAGCACCCTTCTGGGGTTTCATTTTATTTTCACGTCCTGGTAGTAGTGGACTTCTCGGAATGCTTCGAAGCTGGGAAATCCTTACTTCTCTCGGGGTACCACGTTCCTTATCCGTCACAGTCTCTCTGGTACCAGCTTCCTCTGATTTTCCCCTCAGCTTCATAGCAACTCCGGCCTTTACTCTCTCCAAGCTTCTCCGTGGACATTCAAGCTGGATATGTCCTGGTTCTCCGCACTTGTAACATTTCATACGCTGTCCACTTGGCCTTCCACTACTTTTATTCTGAGTCTCGTCAATCTTTCTAGCAGTCACTTTCCTCGAGTTCCGCTGTCGACAGTCTCGTTTGATATGTCCCATCCTGCCGCAGTTGTAGCATTTAATACCCCCACTTGGCTTTTCTCTATTTTGTTGGTTTTCCTGTCTTCTTGGAGGATTGAATTTAGCCAGTAATTGACTGAACATTTTATGTATATCGGCCAACATAGGGTTCTGGTTCTCCTGTTCTGACTGCGATTCTTCCAGCGTCATAGCCCGTACTCTTGACTTTGGAGTATCCCTATAGACGGCTTCTACCTCTAGTGCATGCACCAAGGCTTCAGTACTACTTTTATGTCGGGATAGCCTGAGGACTCGTCTGATCTCCTCGTCCCTTATCCCGTCTAGGAATGCCCCCACTGCCAATTGTTCTTTAAATTCTTTTGGCGCATTAGGGTATGCTAAGTGTGCCAGTCTTTCCACCGCAGCTTCAAATTCTTGCAGACTCTCTCCAGCTTTCTGAACGCGCACTTTCAGCTGGGTCTGGTATACTTGAGCAAGGTGTTGGTCTCCATATCGTAGATCTAAGGCAGCTTCTAAAACTCTAAAATTCCGTTGTTGGTCTACTGGGATTGTCTGGAGTATTTCCAATGCTTGGCCCCTTAATGCCACGATTAACGCCATAGCCTTTTCTTCGTCATTCCAGTTGTTTGCACTCGCTGCTGCCTCAAACTGCATCTTGTAAATGGTCCATGAACTTTGGCCGTCAAAGGAGGGAGGTTCGAACAGCTGATCTGATAATACCACTTGCTGGCTTCCTCTATCCCTCAACTGTCGTTTAAGCTGGTCTATTTCCCCTTTGACTTCTTCTTCGAACTTGTTTACTTTCACTTTGACTTCACCAACTTCTTCTTCGACCTTGCCTACTTTTA
The DNA here is from genome assembly GCA_963583905.1 of Stenurella melanura. Classification (NCBI taxonomy): domain Eukaryota; kingdom Metazoa; phylum Arthropoda; class Insecta; order Coleoptera; family Cerambycidae; genus Stenurella; species Stenurella melanura. Next base: position 75,124,054 of record OY757310.1, on the reverse strand, counting down.
CTTCGACCTCATTAACTTTCGTCTTTACGCTACCCATATCTTCCTTAATCTCATTTTTTATTTCTTCCACGACTGTAAACAAGGCATTCTGTTGCGTTTCTATAGCTTTCCTTAAGTCATCATTTTCCTTTTGACGGCGTCTCTCCTCTTCTTGTTTTTCCTCTTGACGTCGTTTCTCTTCTTCTTGATGCCTTCGTTCTTTTTCTTGTCGTCTTCTTTCCCGTTCCTCTTTCTCTTCCTGGCGCTTTCTTTCCTGTTCTTCTTTCTCTTCCTGGCGCTTTCTTTCCTGATCCATCATCATCTTTTGCATTTGGGCCATAAATTCCTGCATTTGTTGTTCGGATACCATGCTTCTGGTCGTTACCGGCATACAATTACGTTGAAATCAAATAAGTTTAATAATTACGTCACTATCGGTAATGGGACTGTCCAGAAACCCTCAAAACGGCACGAAAAAGTCTTATCTAGAGTCTTTGTCACCTAACCTCTAATGTCCAACAAAATGTTCCAAAAATGTCTCAAAAATGCACTTAAACACTATTTTTCCTGTTCGAAAATAAACCTCGAACAATGTCCAGTAAATTAGTCCTTCCTGTGTTAGCACTAACTCCGAGAATACTGTCCCAGTCTTCTCAACACTCCCGAAAAAATCCTCTTGTCAAAATCCCACTTCTGACACCAAAATGTTACGGATTTCCACCTTTTAGGAAACACCCTGTATGAATCCGTGGGTTCTAAATAATTTCAACAAGAGATAAACACTACTAACACTTTATTTCACAATTTACTGACTATACAATACTTCAAAATAAACTTTGTTTACTTTAACCTCACTTTTTCCCGAACGTGTCACTTCTCAAATAAACTTCCCCTTCCGCGCTGGTAATCGCGCCTTATATACTCCGAAATTAGCTCTAGATCAATCCAGAATCTTCAACCATAATCTAGAAAAGTCCTTGGCTCTTTCTAGAGCCTTTCCAGTCACCATCAGAGGCATAGGCGTGCCATCTCCTTTTCCAAGGGGGGTGTAATTCATAACACTATTCTTCCGATAATTTCCAAGATATTCGAAAAAATCGTTGCAAAACGATTAATTTCCTTTTTAAATAAGTACGAAATAATCCTAGAAAATCAACATGGGTTTCGCAAGGGAAGATCTACCGAAGCAGCTCTCTTATCTCTAGTAGAGGATATATTGAGTGCTATTAACCAAAAATTAAGGGTTGTGGGATTATTTTGTGACTTGAGCAAAGCCTTCGACCTTGTGGATCATAATCTCCTAATCAAAAAATTAAAATCATATGGTGTAAGAGGATTGGCAGGAGAATGGATCAAATCTTATCTTGAAAATCGGGCACAGGTTGTAGAAATCAACAGTGATCAGGGTAACGGTAGATCTACTACCAGCAATTTAACAAAAGGTGTACCACAGGGATCGATACTGGGTCCACTATTGTTCACAATATACAACAACGACCTAGTGCACCAACTGGACATAAATACAGGTACAGTTATGTATGCTGATGATACTAGCCTAATTACAACCTCCAATACTGAGGAAAATCTAGAAGAGTTAGTAAATAAAGAAATTAATACAGTTAATGCATGGTGTCAATCAAATGCTCTGCAACTGAATGAAAGCAAAACTCAATTTCTATATTTTAAAACAAAAAACTGTAAAAATTCCAACCTAGCCATCTATGTAGACGATAAACAGTTAGCAAATGCTGAGAATATTAAATGTTTAGGTATTACAATTACTGAAAATTTAAATTGGACTACGCATATTACCAATGTTTGTAATAAAATAAGTAAGTTGGAATACATACTAAGGCACCTTTCATATAATTGTGATTTTGAAATATGTCGAACTTATTATTATTCAATGGTTTATTCACATTTTAAGTATTCGATTTTGGTCTGGGGATGTTCAGGGCAAATAAAACCTTTATTAATAAGACAAAAAAGTTGCATTAGAATTCTGTTCAAGCTGAAAAGGAGTATGTCATGTAAGCATTACTTCAGGAAACACAAAATACTAACTGTTCCTTGTATATATATGTATCATGCCATAATCTATATAAAACGAAATAAAAAAAAGTTTAATTTAAATGAAGGGGCAACATATTATGATATAAGGAACCCAATAATAGCAACTACAAGAGCTAGGCTGGAATTGTTCAGGAGAGGACCATTGTCTACCGCAGTGCGGTTATACAATGCTCTGCCAAATAGGTTAAAAACCATAGAATCACTAGCTTCTTTTCAAGCAGCAATTCTTGCCTACTTCTGGGATAAGGCTTATTATAGCATTGATGAATTTTTTAATGAAACGGAATAGCTTGTGATGGTCATTGTCTTAAATTTTTAAATTCATGACTTGTATCTGTGTTATTTTATATTTTATATTTTCTACATTTTCTATGTTATTATTGTAAGATTTTTATTATAATGTATTACCCTACTAATTTTTTGTATTGACGTGGCTGTGACAATTTTCTTGTACAAAAAGCTGAATAAAGTATTATTATTATTATTATCTCTGTAAGTAATTGTTTGACGATTATACCATATTTTGTAGTGTGGTCTATGGATAATAAAGTTTATTATTATTATTTCTTCCACGTGGTTAAGGTCTGGACAATGACTAGGTCAGCTAAGAACATTAATATTGTTAGTTAAGGAATGAGCAATGTGAACGTAACAATTATCTTGTTCAAATATGAACTCATGATTTGGAAATAATTGTAACGCAGAAGGGAGTATAATATTATCTAAAATCCTAATATACGTTTCATTATTAAATCGTTTCTCATTATGCCACAAAACACCAGGATCTATGGCCCACGTATTAACAGAAAATCTGCCACTTCTATCATTCTTGGATATATATCTCTCACGGAATCGAGTATTGGCAGGTTGGTGAACACGAACACGAACGCGACCGCTATACATTGGCTGGAAACATTTCTCGTCTGTAAAGACTACATTATTGCAAAAATCTACATAAAATACTATATATTCTAGAGCAAATCCTACTCGAGCTTTTTTTATGATCTTCTCTAAGTAAACGCAACTCCGGGTCTTTTACTCATCGGCAACCAGTACGACTCGATCCAGGAATAGTAGTTTGTGCAACAAGAGTGGATATGATATCCATATCGCAAGAGAAAGAAGATTGAGTACGACACTGTAGGCGGGGAGCCTCAGTTTTTTGAGTGAGATATGGATAATCCACTCGAGTTGTACAGTATACTTTTTCTACGACAAGCTTAAGAAAAAACTACAGAATTTTAAAAGATTTATTAAACATTAACACACACACTGAAAATTACTTCGACAGCTTGGATTTTTTAAAACGAATAGTTGGCTAGATACGAACTGTAACTTTGACAGCTTACGCAGTAACTTGAATCTTTTTAAATGAATAGTTGGCTATGTACTTAATACACGAACTATGATTTGTCGGTTTCATATCCATTCTAGATAGGATATGAAATATATCCGTTCAGATAACTGAACTTATCCATTCTATGGAGTGTACAGAAAACAGCAAATATACACAAGTAGAGAAAATTGGTTTCTTCACTTAAATAACTGAGTACAATGGATGTTTTCTTAATGTATTCAGAAATAGCAAATCTTGTTGTTCAGTTGATATCCTGCGACGGTCTGATCAAAAATTTCTACTAATCGTGCCGTTTATTTTCCACTTTTTAAAAATATTAAATACCAAATTTTTGTTAATGTTATAATGCAGTGCAATTTGTCTCATTAATAAACTATCTTCTGCATTAGCAGTACCTAAATCTATATGGAGCATACAAGTTTTTTCACATTTGCAATATATTTTGACAAAGAAATGACGTCACAATTAAAGTCCGATGTACACAACTAAATTTTAGCAAAAATACGTTCAAAGACTTGTCCTATTATTTATCATTCAGGACAAAATTAACAACAGCAACTAGGTTGCAAAAGTTCAGTGAATAAATTTTATAGTTTATTGCAGGACCGATGTACTTACCTCCCTAACTGCATCGATATCAATAACTGAAGAATCTTGCTCTACTGGAGACGGGAACAAATAAGCCGGACAGTCTTTTTGGAACCATTCATGCTTCTTTATGTCTTCTATTGTAGCACGTTTCATGGGGTCTATTTGCAACATCTGACAAAGCAAGCTAACCACAGATTTATTTAAATATTCTGGAATTGGAAATATACCTGATTTTATTTTACGAAAAAGTGTGGGAACATGCTCATCATCGAATGGTAAAGTACCACACAGCAAAGCATAAAGAATAACACCACATGACCATATATCCACTTCTGGACCAGCATATAATTTGCCAGATATTACCTAAAAATCAAAATTATTTATTTACTTTACTTTTTTATGGATATAGAGTCAAGTAAACTTTAACTTGTCTTATGTATGAGGTGTTTCAAATCCTCATGAGCTTTGACCTTGGTATGCGCAAATACATAATTTCGGTGAACGTCTCAATTACACAACTTTCTAAAAACATCAGATTTATTATTTGCACTTTATACCGAGGTGTTGTTGTGTAGAGATCTCAGTTCCAACGGCCCTTTGAGATTAATTTAGAAATGAGTGAATTTTGTGTCGGGTTATTCATCTAATCGCCAACAATGTAAGTAAATCATTCTATTAAATTTATGTGGTAGCTGAGTCAATGTTTCCAAAATGTACTTGTCAGGAATAAACTCCGCCTTTTGCAAATCTCGCAGCTCATAAGGTTTTGAAAGTAGTCTAATAAGTGTGCATATGATTTCATTTTCTCTTGCACACAAAGCTAAAGCAATAACCTAAGAACATTGTTCACGTATATTGACAAAGCTTGATAATAGTCCCTACTTTGCCGACTAGTAAAACCAAGTTGTTTGTAGCCATTAGACGTAATGTTATTGATGTGGGTCCTGAAGTCTACGTGCGAATCCAAGGTCACACCAAGATCACGATTTCAGTGACACGTACGAGTTGTTCGTTGTTTATAATATGCTGAGGTAAGCAGGATTTAGAAAATGTAATTGTGAAAAATTTTTTTGTATTTAAATTCAAACCATTAATGGAAGGCCATGTAAACAAACCATCAATATCATTTTGTAAAAGCAAGGCATCAGTGTCCTTTTTTACAACATGAAAGATTTTTAGGTTATCCGCAAACATTAAATAGTTGGAATTAGCAATAAACTGGTCAATATCGTTAACAAATAAGTTAAAGAAAAGTCGTACACAGTGAGAACCCTGAGGTACACCGGAGGGTACTGCGAATTCATGTGACAAATAGTTGTTTATTAGAACACATTGATGTCGGTCAGAGAGATAGCTATTGATCCAATTTACCACTATTAGACCGAAGCTTAATGCTCGGAGCTTACTTATCAATAGTTCATGGTTTACCCTGTCAAACGCCTTAGAGAAATCTGTCAACTTGAGCTTTATTTTCAAAGGCATTAATCAGATGGTTTTGATAGGTTAGTAGGTTGGTGGAAGTCGAACAGCCAGTACTATATGCTGCCAACAGTTGAACAGTAACTAGTTTATCAAGCAACTTGGGTAAAGCTGATCGAGTACAAATAGATCTGTAATTTTGGATGTCTTCATTATCACCCGATTTAAAAATAGGAACAATGTAACTATTTTTCCAGTGATTGGGACAGGTAGTAGACCTTAAAGATCATTGAAATAAAAGGTGAATGGGTTTTGTAATGGTGCAAACGCAGGCTTTCAATAGAAATGGGGGGACACCATCCGATCCAAAGGAATTTGACAAGTGCTGAAGTTCTAACAGCCAATATCTATAGCTGTAGCTTTTTACTCAAGTAGAGTACTTTCAGAACCTTATGAACCGCGAGATGCGCAAAAGGCGGAGTTTATTCCGCATAAGTACATTTTGAAAACATTGACTCAGCTATCACTTAATTTAATAGAAAGATTTACTTACATTGTTGAGATTAGATGAATAATCCCGTGCAAAATTCGCCATTTTCTAAATTAATATCAAAGGACGGTTGGAATGGAGGTCTGTAAACAACGACAGCTCGGGATAAAGTGCAAATCTTAAATTTGATGTTTTTAGGAAGTTGTGTAATTGAGACGATCGCCGAAATTATGTCTCTGCGCATACCAAGGTCAAAGCTCATGAGATTTTGAAACACCTCTAATAGACTATTGACTACCGAAAAAAACAGGGGTAAAAAGAACTAATTCGTTAAAGGTATTATATTGTTTCATATGTTCAATTGTACCCAAAAAATGATGAATCCACAAAGTGCTATTAAATTTAGGCTTGGATTTTTAAGAACGGAGTAAATTTGGCCACTCCTAAGTTTTTTAACTATAAATCAAAACTATGCATTTTTAGTATATACACATAAAATGATTTTTTGTAGAGAATCAAATTTCCTATCGAAATGGCATTTTATAAAGTAAAAAAACTTTTTTTTCAACAAAATAAGTCAAAAAAACTGTTTAATAATAAGGGAAAAATTTTAATTTTTTGTTTTTTATTTTTAAATTCTTGTGGATAACTTTTTTCTGAGTGGATTTAGGTATAGTCACAAAAAAGATAACTTTGATAAAAATTGGCTGAGATACCAGTCATTCAAAGTTACCTACTTTTTACTTTCTTGCCACTTTTTATCTTTATACCATGTTATTTTTAATTTTTACAGGCAAAAATTATTTTTAATCAATATAAATTTTATTTTCGGTTTATGAATGATAATGATAAAGGTATTAGACATAAAAAAACTTTAATGTTGTACTAATTTATAGCTATATAAGGCAATATTTTAAATCCTTTTCAGTGGGGTTGGAAAAAATAAAAAATAGATTAATGCCAATTAACACAACCAAACCTCCTGCACAGCAGACTTTATTGGAGCAAATAGCTTGCGGATACATAAAAGGTTGTCACGGAAATTGCGGCTGCAGAAAATTATGAATTAGCTGCTCCATGTTCTGCAAAGATACATTCTATGCAGTACATGCTTAAATTGTGAAAACGCTAATGTTCCAGAAGTTACGGAAGAAGATGTTGCAATTGATGTTGGTGAAGATATTGATATTCAATTCGAAAACATTATGGGATAAATATAATAGATATGTAATTTTCAAAAAAAAATCTTTAAAACAGCTATAAATTAATTAGTACAACATGAGGGTTTTTTTATGTCTAAGATCATATGAATATCAAAATTTTAAACAAATACCTTTATCATTGATAAATTGAAAATAACATTTGTATTGAATAAAAATAATTTTTGAGAGTAAAAATTAATAATAACATAGTATAAACGTAAATAGTGGTGAAATCGTATAAAAAGTAGGTAACCTTGAGTGACTGTATCTCAGCCAATTTTTATCAAAAATACTTTTATTGGTCACCATTTTGACAGGAATTATGTCAGCTTTCTTTTTTGTGAACCAATGCCTATATCTAAGTCCACCTAAAAAAGTTATACACAAAAATTAAAAAAAAAAAAAAACAAAAACATGAAATTCTTGCGAAATAAATTGATGTCGTGACACTATTTTCCCTCCTATGACTGAACCTTATTTAAGAATGATCTCAAAAACGAGGCAGATTTAAATTAATTCCTGACAAAGTACGTGTATAAATATCGCGATGATTCACCATAATATAACGTAATGGCAGCTACCCGAAAATTATTGAAATTATTGAATGGAGGACAAGAGTAGTAGACGTGGCAACGTCGCACTACACCTAGTACTTAGCGAGGATATTTGAAAATACTTTGCATTTATTTTAAATGCAGTATTATATAAGAAAGTAGAAATACAAATTTTCATTCCGATTCTATTTATTATATGTAAAATAATATATTTTTCCATTAATTTATTAAAAGAGGTAAACATATTAGTGACGAGTCGATAAGCTAGAGTCAGAAACTATAATCTTATTTGTGTGTTTTGTTGTAATTTAACCCGATTCGTTTTGTCCTTTTCCCTTTGGTTTTAGGGTTAGGTTAATATCACTTATGTGTATCTAATGCTTTTGTACAAATGTATTTGACATTTTGGACAATAAACTCTTTATTATTATTATTATTATTATATGCGGCGTTGCCAAATATTTCCCTACTCTCTTTTTGTCTATCTCTCGCGGTTTAAGTTTATTGATTAGCTAACAGATGTCGCGCCTCTTGCGATATAACTACTTTTCGGCTCGTAATTTGGTTATTTATCTAATGAAAGCTATACAGTTTCACATACATCTTATGTCTAACAAAAGTATAGATACAGAAATAAAATCCCTGATTAATAATCAAACAAGTAGAATTATGAAGTGTGGTCTTAGTATTATCGAAATAACAAAATACTAAATACAATATAATATAATATAACTGCATATTTCATATATTTTATATAGGTGTTGCCCTCACATATTTTACACATTCATTTGAAAAATGATTAATAGATATGGAATTTTTTATGTCATTTGAACTTATTATATTCTTTAATAACTTTACAGAATAGTGATCCGCTAGTTACTGATGAATGATTCCTTTTTACATAAAAATCATTTATTTGACGAGTATTGTAATCGTGTCTATCTCCAACATAGGTTAATTCATCATATAAATATCTCGGCAATAACAAATTTTTAATTTTATGGCTCGTTTTATGGATAAATTGGAGGGTTCTCAATAGAATTCTTTGTCTTACAGTCATAAATCCTAATGTTACTGACATATTGTGGACTGGAGTATACTTGACATAATTGTTAATTAAGGATTAAAAAAATAGATCGTTAATTACTCAAAATGTAATGAACCGATCTTCATGAAATTTTTTGCTCATTATCGGGACAACATAAACACCATCTCTATGTGCAGTTATTTTTGAGTAAAGAAATAGTGAAAATAACGTGTTTTGAAAGCTTTGGACACTATTTGCAAGTTAACAATTGCACCTAGCGACCTCTATTGTCGCTCATTTTTGATATAATTTCATAACGAACAATTTTCCTAATACATATGTTATTCTAAAACTTAGCAGGAATGGAGATATTTAAAAAAATATAGAAAAAGGGCATATTTTACTCACTAATTTTTAATTATAAAAATCAAGTGGTTCACTAATTTGTAAGCAAACTTAGGGTGTTCAACTTCACCCTAAAACGAAGCGATTCCAACGATAATCTCACCTATGAGCCAAAAACTTATTTTTTAGCATTCTTCCTTCCCTGTCATCTAGCCTATATATATATAGGTAAGTACATCAGCAAAAAAGACTGAGTATATTAATAATTATCAAATTTTTACCTCAGGAGCTGCATAATTTGGTGATCCACAACTTGTTCGTAAAAATTCTCCATCCATCATCATGTTTGATAAACCAAAATCAGCAATTTTAACATGCATATTATGGTCCAAAAGTAAATTCTCAGGCTTAAGATCTCTATGAACAATCATATGTCTATGACAGTAATCTACCCCAGATATAATTTGCTGGAAAAACCTTCTTGCTTCATGTTCTTGTAATTTCCCATGTTTTACAATGTAATCAAAAAGTTCACCCCCAGAAACATATTCCATTATCATGAAAATATCAGTAGGTGTGCTGATAACTTGATACAACTTTATAATATGAGGATGTCGAAAAAGTTTCAAGTTTTGAATTTCTCGTCTAATTTTTCCAACAACATCTAAGCTTTTAATTTTCTGACGGTTTAAAATTTTAACAGCCACTTTGTGTTTTGTTAATTGATGTTCTCCTATTTTTACTTTTCCAAATGTGCCGACACCTAATGTTTGACCCAAAATGTAATGGCCAATTTTTACTGGGGGCTGCGCCCCTAGTTTATTTTGCTCCGACATTTTTTATTATTGGTTTTAATTATCTGATGCTGCTATAATAAATCCAACTCATATACTCACAAACACTCATTGGGGTCTAACTTGATTTGTCTTAAACTTTTATGATTGAATAAATAATTAATTATTAAATGCGTATTTTTTTCAATCACTAGAATCAACATATGACAGCAAGGTGGCACAACATTGTAGTGACAAATTTACTGTCAAATTAATTTGAGGTCGCCAAACAAAAATTTACTACAGTATAGTACATTTCAGCAATATAAGAAATATAAAACTCATTGGTCACCAAATAATTCGGTGTTTTCACAAATTTTAAAATCTTTTTGAATGTAAAGATAATACTTAATTATGATTAAAAAATATTTGTGAAAATAACTGAACCGACTTTAAAAAATAGCCAATAAAAATTTATTCTACGCGACCGCGACCCCTCTAAATCGAAATTAGATTAAGCTCCACTTAGCCGAACACACCACGGTTAAAGTGTATTTCATAATTTTAAATGACTGTTTTTTAAAGAGGGTTCAATATTTAAAAAAAAGGGGAGGGGGGGCACACCTGGAAACAATTCAGCATCCCCTGAAGAAATTCCAACTATACTTACCACTTTGCATGTTTTCATAAATTATATAGACCGCCCTTACATTCCATAAGCATCTTATTTATTTCCGGCTAGATGAGGTTTTAAAAAATCCAACATTATTAAGTGTAAGTTATATATTTATTCCAAATTGATGCTGAATTTAAAATTACAGTGTAACATACACATTTTCTTTCATCGCAAGTATAAATAATAAAACATGAATCAAGTTATATACTCCAATAATTTCATCACAGTTTGGTTCAAATTATTTGTGGTCTTATATGTTCTATATGGACATCAATACCAATAAACCATTTAGATGTTCCATACTCGACTATATATATGTAATTTTCAATTTAAATAAAATAAGATTTCCAAAGATCCCCCAAATGTTTTCAACGATCCTCAAAGATTCCCAAAGATCCCCCAAAGATTGTCAAAGATCTCCTAAATAAAATTCCCAAAATTTCCAGAAGATGTTCTAAAATATATAAGAAATAAGTAACAGCAATTATAGTTATAGAGTAGAGAAAAATTAAAAATACCGCATATCTGCAAAGTAATTTTGTCACAAATAAAATGTAACCTATCTCTGACATGTTAAGACAGAATCATAAAAATAAAGCAGTACATTCTGAAATATTATTTTGTGTAAGTCAAGAGTCAATATAGTCAATAATATAATTTGCCATTGTGTCATTTGCAAATAAAAATAAGCAAATATGAACCTCTCATAAGTTCACTTTTAAGTCGAATAAAGCACGAAACACAAACGTATTTTTCAAGACTGCAAATAAAGTTTCATTTGCCATTCCCTTAGTTGACCCATTTATTTTGTGAAGAATTGCTTTATATAATCATTTCACGGCTATAAATATTTAATCTTATAGTTGTAAAACAATTATAATCACATAAACACAACATATGAACAATTTGTCGCTTAGATGATATAAGATAGAATGTCACAAAACACAAAACCGACAACTTGGAGTTTTAGAACTCCTTTAGAATTTGGAGTTCCAAGTAGTTTTGTTTAATAAATATTTATTTAAATAGGATGATATAATTATTATGGTGAATATTTATTTGTATACGGATACATTATTACATAAGGATACATTAGTTAAAACGATTATTCTAATTTTTGTTTCAACCAATTAGATTTAACCATGTGCTACCTGATGCTCTTACCGATCGTGAACTTGAAAAGTCCTATTTAGAAATCGAACAACCCTAACCTAACCCTAACATCTGAAAATGTCAAAGTCAAACTGACAGTACTGACACAAAGCTAAAGCATTTTGTAATTTATAAATAAAATGGTTATTTGTGTTTTACAAACAGTTTATTTCTCTGCTGGTAAGATAAACATACAAGCGTAAATAAAAGTTAATTCAGTGTAATCGAGAAAAATATACTTAACCTGGTCTTAAAAAAGAAGTGTTCATGGAGAGGGTTCCTAATCTTTTTCGTTTGCCCACTGCCGACGATGTAGCTTATGCCTCTGGAGAAAACGTTATAAGTCCCGATATTCAACAAAGCCCAAATGCACAATCAGGTTTAGATATGTGTAAGTAAACAATAATAATCAATATTATTATAAATAGCTATCCTGCTTCCAAATAATTTTATTGTTCCATACCTTATGTTTGTTTAGTATAAATTTGATATAAAGTGCATACTTAATAATTCATCACATTATGTCTTTTCTGTGGTCTTTTCATTTCAAAGCTATGGCTAGTAGAAATAATAATATTAATCATAATAATTTATACTTTCCAGCTCATTCCCATAGTATCAACACAATACCATCAATACGAGATTATATTATCTCAGAGGACTTACTAGCTGGACAAAGATTGAATGGAAGAATGTCAAATGTTAGAAGGTTTTTTTGTCTCTTTGTTACATTTGATTTATTATTTACTTCCTTGATGTGGATCATATGTGTTATGGTACGTGGAAATAAATTATTGATATTATATCTATCTCAAGGATTATCAGATAACATTTTTATCTTGAATATTACAAAAAAATGTAAATCTCTCCAAACAGTACACCTCTGTAATATTTATTGGACTTGCTTCAGGGATGATAAAGTTAGCTAGAAATATCACTACGATCTATTTTATTTACTAAATTAAATAAATATGTACTTGATTCTATATATTTCTGAACATTTTACTAAATTTTAATTGCTGATTGTATTTGAAATATATTTTTTTTGTTATCCAGTGATTCCTAAACACATACATAATACTTAATAGACCGAGAGCTAGCGTCACAAGGCATGTACTATTTGTAAATGGACAGAATATGTCTTAATAGGTTGTCGATGAGCCACTGAATACCCGCCCATCAGTCTGCCGGGCTGGGAGCGCTGCGTTTGGCGGCGAGGGGCGATTTAGTCAATGATCTGACAGCGGTACTGTTACAAATGTCAAAAAAGCCGTTTTTGATTATCTCGTGCCGAGCCGAATTTCCGGTTTTGCCGTCGCAATTTACGATACCGACAATATACCAATCTTTCTTTTTCCGTAGAGATATCACACGATCCTCCACCCGACGTATTTATTTAGTTCTTAACGTTTCAAAAATTGATGTTTTTGAAGTATTGGCTTCTCTGATATTATAGTCAATTTTAAGTTTGGGATCCGCCGTAGCCGAACTTGCTAAGCGGCGACTACTTCTAAGTGGATTCCTGACTTCGAATCCCGTCGAGGGCTACTTTTTTATTTTCTTTTTTTTTTTTATTTTTAGCAGATATTTTTGATTCTGTAATTGCTCTTAGCTTATTTCTAGGCGACTAACGTGGTAAAATTATAAATTTTTGTCATTTGTCCTAATTTTTTGGTGATAAATAGGGAAATAATCTTTAAATAATCTTTCTAGTCTTCCATCGCTCAGCAGGTTCGGTGGTGTAACGGCTAGAAATCCTGATTCCCAAACGTCCTACCAAAACTTCCAACTATCATACACTTTTCACCACCATATCTTTTATTCTGTATCTATCTCTTTCCCTCTTCTTGTTTGTTATATGTTTGTATTTTTGTAATTTTTGTCATTTTGTACTTTTTTGTTAAAAATTCAATTTAGACCGATAAACCTTTGTAAAAATTCTAACTATTTTAAACTCAATCTTCCTTTCCTACAACCAAAAATTCCCAGCGGCGAGCAGACTGTTGGGGTAACTTGTTTAAATGGAGCTTTTCCAATTGAGTTCGTCTCCATCTAAGCAACAAAATTTTTAAAAAAGTGTTTTTTCCCATAAAGTAGATTAAGTTTTTATTCATTATTTGTAGCTAAGTTTCTTTTAACATGTTCAAACATATTGATAATTTTAAGCCGCCACAGGCGGCAGGAGTTTTTATCTTTTTAATAATTTTATCGAGCCAAACCGGTCACGACCCGTCCAACCGCACTAACACCACGGCGCTGCGCGACGTGGTTGTACGGTTGGCTCCGGGTCATGATCCGGGGAGGCATAAATTGTATTTAAAAATTGAATAAATTTGTTGATGATGATGATGATGATTCCCAAACAGGTGATCCGGGTTCAAACCACGCACCCGGATGTTTTTTTTTTACATTTCCGGTCACAATTTGATGCTCAAATATTACCTATATATCACATGAGTAATTTTTTTAAAATTTCGTATTTGCTTAATTAAAGAGGGTTTCTCGGAGCTTCATTCAGCTTCAAAATAATTTTGTTGGAAATCGATACAAAAAATTGTGCGTGTCAGCCAAATTTGCGTATCCATTTGGAATTGTTGAGATTCGATTTCATATTTATAAACTACAACCATGACTACTTTCAGATACCAATCTTCATTCGAATCGGATCATGAATGATAAAATTTGGAAGCAATATTAAATTTTTCGATTTCGATCTCATGTCTGTAATGTGACCTTGATTATCTTCAGATAGCAATTTTCCATCGAATCAAATGATAAATGGCAAAGCTAGTGCGCCATGATGTACGCCGCCATTTTAAGTTTTTCACTTCCGATCATTTAATCTGCGAGCCTGATTACCTTCAGATACCAATTTTCAGTCGAATTAGATGACAAACGATAAAACTGATCCGTCATGATGTTGCCGCCATTTTGAATATTTTGGTTTCGGTCTCATATTTGTAATCTGCTATCATAATGATCTTCAGATGTCAATTTTCAATCGAATCGGGCCGTAAATTATAAAATTTGTCAGCCATGTTGACGCCGCCATTTTGAATTGTTAAATTTCGATCGAAAATTTGTGATCGGCGACCTTGATTACATTCTAATACAGATTTTTAATTGAGTCATTTGATAAATGAAAAACTTGGCATGCCATGTTGTCGCCGCCATTTTGAACTTTTAAGTTCCGATCCTATATTTGTAATCTGCGACATCGGTAATCCTCACATACCGAATTTCAGTCGAATCCGACCATAAAGATCAAATGTTTTAATTTTTTTTTTCATTTTGACGAACTCTGTATGTTTTCTTTAACAAAAATGCATCAAGTTTTTGTAGGTTCGGCTTCTATCGATTGATTAAATCCGAATTTGAATTATAATTTTTCTCGCACAATTTTTGTATCGATTTCCAACAAAATTATTTTGAAGCTGAATGAAGCTCCGAGAAACCCTCTTTAATTAAGCAAATACGAAAATTAAAAAATATTACTCATGTGATATATAGGTAATATTTGAGCATCAAATTATGACCGGAAATGTAAAAAAAAAACTTCCGGGTGCGTGGTTTGAATCCGGATCACCTGTTTTTGGGAATCAGGACTTCTAGCCGTTACACCACCGAACCTACTGATGAATGGAGGACTAGAAAGATTATTTAAAGATTATTTCCCTATGTATCACCGAAAAATCAGAAAAAATGGCAAAAATTTATAATTTTAACGTTAGTCACAGAATCAAATATATCTGCAAAAAAAAAAAAAATAAAAAAAAAAAATAAAAAGTAACCCTGGGCGGGATTCGAAGTCGGGAATCCACTTAAAAGTAGTCGCCGCTTAGCACGATGGGCTACGGCGGATCCAAAACTTAAAATTGACTATAATCTCGGAGAACCCAAAACTTCAAAGACATCAATTTTTGAAACGTTAAGAACTAAATAAATACGTCGGGTGGAGGATCGTGTGATAACTCTACGGAAAAAGAAAGATTGGTATTATGTCGGTGTCGTAAATTGCGACGGCAAAACCGGAAATTCGGCTCGGCACGAGATAATCAAAAACGGCTTTTTTGACATTTGTAACAGTACCGCTGTCAGGTCATTGACTAAACCGCCCCTCGCCGCCAAACGCAGCGCTCCCAGCCCGGCAGACTGATGGGCGGGTATTCAATGGATCATCGACAACCTATTAAGACATATTCTGTCCATTTACAAATAGTACAAATTTCTGTGACGGTAGCTCTCGGGGTATAAGTTTTAAATTTTGACATGCCTTTCAAGTTCGACATTGTTGTTCCCATTTGAAGTTATGTGGCCGTTCACAGAATCGAACTATTTATAGACTTGACTGTTCATTGATTGTATCACGAACTTCACAAAGAAAACTGGAGTTTAAAACTCACCCTTCCCAAGCTAAATTTTTAACACCCTCTAGCCATCGACTTTATGATAGGTTATCAACTTACTTATTTGAGGTTGGCAAAATCCAATAGGAATATCAACTGCTACAATGTTGGTTATCTGGGCATAGTTATCATTTTGCGACACATTGCCAAATGTATCATATTTTCGTTAAACTTTAATACTTTTCTTCTGAAATGCTACCCCAATGCCTCTAAACAGAAACTTCATTAAAAAATAAATGTGAGATTAATAATAATAATAATAATAATATTTATTAGTTTCAGAAAATGTACAATTACAGTTAAGAAACACGACACGCTTAATATGCGACGTTAAGATACCGGTCTCGCAAGACTGAGCATGCCAGTCTCCTTCCGACCGGAACGGTACTTGTTTGTGCATTTTTATTCAATCTATTACCAAAATGAATGAAGAGAAAAATAATGTTCAATTTGTACACATAATAGAAGGGTGTCCCTGCATATATAATTATAATTCAGCAAAATATTCTAGAAGGAATGTGACTGAAAAGTCGTGGTCAGAAATTTTTTTTCGTCACATGCTAATTCTTTTGCACAAATAAAAACTGTTTGGTTATTGGTAATATATAGATGAATCCAGAATCTACGCCGCTTTCCTTTTCGATATAAATATAAAACAACCTTCTTCATCACTCGACATGCTGTACCTGACTAGTCATAAATGTCACAAAAGAACAAGTAGTGACAGCTTAGAAGTAGCATAGCCTCATTGATACTTTACTTTTAATTATATTGTTTCCAAAACCAAACAATAATTTGTCTATCAACAGCAACAGGATAATATTAAATGAAATCTGATAACATCTAATTTGTACTTTCTTTTAACTTGATACGTGAATTGTAATAATGAAAATAACACTCTTCTGACTACGGAAGTCGAACAATAAACCTAACCATTTCACCCAATGAGCCGATCGGTCAGACCATATAATTTTACATTTCAACTGATCAGGCCATTCACTAGCAGTACAATTGTCCAAGAAATTATATTTCTCAAAATCTCAACACTCAAAAATACTATTAAATTTATGAAAAAATCAGTGACGATAAGTTATATTAGCATTTTCTTGGCACAAATTCCAGTTTATATTCACGCAATACCATTTTAAACTCCAGTATGAAAAACTCTGTTAGGTTTCAAAACCATACTGGATGCAGTGGAAAGAGATATTGGTGGAATCGAAGCAGTATCATGAAAATCGAAATTAGCTAATGTAAATTAATTTTGACAGAAGACTGTCTGTAAAGTATCAACTCCGGTACCAGAAATGAATTTAAATAATATGTTGACCTATATCAAGATCATAAAGTTAAGTCGTTATTATTTAGAACAAGCACCCTTCGAGCAATCTATCCTATCTACATTGGATATTCTTACTATAACAGTGTTGTGTTATTTCAACTAATCCCAGTTTTGAATGTTAAAGAGAAATCATTTGTTCAACTTGCTGTTGTAATTGAAATTTGGTATGATTCATGAAATATTACAATATAATCCTTTAGGGCACCAACTGGTAGCTTAACATTTTTCTGTCTAAAAATGAAAAGTACTTACAGTATAATATGCTGTCCCATTATGGGGTACCACACTTCCATAAATTTTCTTAAGTTTGATTTTATGTGAAAAAATTTTTTTTTCTTTAGTTTTACTTGTCATGGGAAGTCATAAACAGTTGTTGAACTTGTAATGCAGAGTATTCCAAAAATTAGAAGATATGAAATCGACCTAAGCAAATAAACATTTTTTTTTCGGAAGTTATTTAGTAGTGTTTGTAGCAAGGCTGTTTAGATAATCACTTTTTTGATAAGTAGATTGTCTGCTATGGACCAATGGCATGGTCAGCCAGCATGGTCGCCAGATCTAACTCCATTAAATTACTTCTTATAAGGGCATTTGAAGCAATGGGTCTGCATAAACAATTTCGAAGATAACATAGATTAGAGCAAAAAATAAGGTTTATAAGAGAACGGTACCCGATCTGGGGACACACTGTATGTCACAGTTGATACTTTTTTAAATGCTTTATAATTTCAAATAACAAACTTAATAACGATAACATAAAATGTAACTAATCTGTCATTTATATAAAATAACGTGGTACAACTTATAAATTTTAGAAATTTTTAAAGATTTTGAATTTAAGTAATTTTGTTTATTAAATATATATTTAAATACGATGTCATGGTATGACTACATTTGGATAAAGGATAAAAGTGGACTTAACTAAACCATCAGCCTACTAAAAAGCAGATAAAAATGTAAAAACAAATAAAAAATGTATTGACATGTTAATATACAATGGGCTTGTTCGGCATTTTTTTTTTATTTCATAAATCGAAAGTGCAAGTATAAATTAATGGATCTGCAAAAAATCAGAATCTTATTCGAACGTTTAGTATCTTAAAAACCATTACAAATTTCCATCTCGCGAAAATGGGGCGTGGCCAGGCGCTACGTCACTATACGCATAGACTCGGCGATCTCAATAGACTTGATGCTCCTTATTGGTTATAATTATAAGTGTTTTCGAAGTATTGTTTGTTTTGCTTACTACTTGACAGTAGGGGAATACAATTTGGTGAAATGTCAAAAAATTACAATTTTCTCTCGCTCCTGCCAGAACGAATTTTCGATTTCGACCCTGCAATTTACGATTATAATTCATCGCCGACCTTCTCCTTTCCGTAGACACATAGAACGAACTTCCACTCGACGTATTTATATAGTTACCAGCGTTTAAAAATTCCATGTTTTTCGACTTTTCAGGTTAAATTTGAAAGGTCCCATAAAGCCATTTTTCTTACGTCACTTGCGTATAGTGACGTCACAAATGAGCGCTCGGTTTTTGCAACTATTACTAATTTCAACTCCTTATATCTCGAGAACGGAAAAAGTTAATAATACGAAATTTTAAGTGTATAATGAGAATATCGAGTACTATATGAAAAAGCATAAAAACCATATAAAAAGAATATCATGGAACAAGCCCATTATAAAAGTTTCAAGAAACAAACAAAAACTAAAATACTCGTAATAGGAACAATGTAAAAACTAAATAAATTTGATTCAAAATGAAATAGTTATATCGAAGTACCTACACTGAAAAAAGTACTCGTGTAATTTTACAGGCTTATTCATGTAGTTCTATGACCAGTGATAATGACTAGAATTTCACAGACTGGATGTAAAATTACACCACCGATGCAAGTATACATGTGCAATGTGATGAGATTTTACGTAACCTCTTATAATTCTTCGGCGTAATTTTGCATGGAATTTACAATCATACAACGTGATTTCACATAAATTTCTGAGTTTTGTTGGCATAACAATGTGATTTTACAAAATCCTGAGAATTTTCGGGACCGCGTGTTATTTTCATTACAACATAAATGATGGCTCAAATTCAAGGCTTTTAAATATAATTTAGGTAAGTTAAGTTATAAAATGAAGATGCCAGTTTTTCATATTTAACCATCTCAGAGGTGATTAAATACAAAAAATTCGTTTTTCATTTTATAACCATTCAAAATTATCTAAAATACACCTAAATACAATAAATTTGACACATTGTCATATGTATTCATATTGTAGATAAAAGTGTACATGTGTTCCCTGTAACACAGACAGACAAAAATTAAGCATATATATAGGTAAGAAAATTACATGTTAGGAGAATAGTGTTTTTATTCTATAAAACATAAATACTCAAAATAATTCTAAATTAAGCTTAACTATATAAACATCAGTAAATAACTTACAAATGAAACCTATACTTACTAGTCTTTTTTATAAATTTATCTGGTTTGTTTCAAATTTAACGAATTAATCACTCAGACATGAAGAACTTAAAAACTCAGCACATTGTACATAGAGGTGTTTCAGAATCTCATGAGCCGCGAAATGCGCAAAAGGCAAAGTTTAATCTGAGTTATAAGTATGTTTTTGAAGACACTGGAGGCTGCCTTGCTGTATACATAAACAAGAGCTCGGGATAAATTGTAAACAATAAATATAATATTTTTAAGAAGTGTAACTGAGTCAACAGGACGGATTATGTCTCTGCGCATATGAAGGTCACGGCTCATGAGGTTTTAAAACACCTCTACAATGCATTAAAGCGACGAGTGTTCTTCATCACATGATAAAATTTAGCAATGCTATTGGTTACGCTGCTAGAGTGTTCTTGTAATTTTACAGTAGTAATGTGAATTCACACATTTGTTGTAACGTTACAAAGAAATCTGTAAATTTGCACTCTGTGTGTATAATTACATTGTAATTTAGCGACAGTTACCATAATATCACGTTAGGGCAGGAATAGAATAGAATAGAATAGAATAGATGAATTCTAATGTAATGAGACTGTAATTTTACGTATACTTTTTTCATTGTAACTAAAATAATAAAAAACTTTTAAGGTTAGAACTTCTTTGAGCAATCTCATTGATTTCATCATTTTCTAATTCTACGAGATCGATATATATAAAAATGCTTCCAAGTGATCTTGCGATAAGCAATTTCTCAGCCTATTTAAAATATAATCTATTTTGGAGAACCGGTCCACCGAGTTTTACTTGGTAACTCGCCGGCCCAATCTAGGCCTGAAGGGGCAAACCTCGAAATGGAAGGGAATAAGCTGTAAATTTGTATGAAGCTTTATTTTGGTATTCTGAAGGCTGGTAGAAAAGTCACATATAATCTCGTGTTTGCGTCGCGAGATATTCAAGGTCAAAGGCCACGAAAATATTTCGAATTATCTCGTTTTCTACGCGAAATACGTCATTTAAGGTTATTATAAAACTTGTAGACCGTAAAATTATCTACATTTTAAGCTTTTTTTCGTAATATCAACCATTTTTGAGATACAGCAAGGAAAGTGGCAAGCGAAGCACAGTTCAGAAAATCGCCAATATTTCAAAAAGTTGTAACTTTAACCCCTACAATGCTGATACTAAAAAATGGGAAATTTAATTTTACATAATTTGATATAAAAAATACAGGGTGTTCCATTTGAAATAAAAAAGTTTTTGAGGTTTGAATTTGACAAAATGTAACGTGAAAAATAGAACACTTGGTATACTATTATGGAATTTATTTTTAGAGACTAGCTCATCTTGTGTTCTTTCTGCGTGTCAAAGAGCAAATGTGGATCTCCTACATGAAGAAAGTTATAATTAACGGTTATTGTAAACCGTTGCGCTTGTCACACTTTTTTATAAAATGTCAAATATCCCGAAACTGCTGGGTTTAGGTATATGGTGTTCTACATGTTTCGACTCAGAATTTCATGGTCATTTCGAGGAGTCTTAAATATATAGGGTGTCCCATTTAAAATATGCAAGTTGATATACAGAGGTGCGTTTGCCACTATCCATGCTGTATTTCGAGAATGGTTGATGATAACGAAAAAATGCTTGAAATAAAAATTGTAGATAATATTATGATCTACAAGATTTATAATAATCTTAAATGACGTTTTTCGCATACGAAACGAGATAATTGTGAAAAACCGATTTTCGTGACCTTCGATTTTGAATATCTCGCGACACAGACATGAGATTGTATGTGACTTTTCTATCAGCCTTCAGAATGCCAAAACAAAGCTTCATACAAGTTTTCAGCTTATACCCTCCCATTCCGAGGTTGAATCCTTATTTTACTGGAGTAATGGCAGATATTTATTTATTTATTTATTTATTTATTTATTTATTTATTGCATACACTGTTCAACAGGTAAGATACCCAATTACAGAACAGGAATAAAGGCATACAAAGCATTAATTACATAATATACAACGTGGAAAGAAAGTAAAATTAAGAAAAAAATTACTTAAATGTACGAACTATGAATAACTAATGATACGAAGAAAGAGAAAAAAATAACATGGGAAATGTTTACATATAAAAACTATATATACATATATACACATATGTGATTCAAAGCAAATTAAGAAAAACAAAGACACTCACTGGTTATTTAATTTAGAACAATTTGTTTTATGTCACTAAGGCTGCAATTAAAAATATCGAAGTCGCTACATAATTTGTTAGAAGTACTGCAAATCGTATATAAAGGTGAATTATTTAGTACGTTGGTACGCGGCGTAGGTAAATAGAAAACTTGGTGATTACGAGAGGTTAATCTGGGAACGTGAAAATTAAGCTTGCTAATTATTTCGGGTGCGTCAAAATCATTGTGTAGTATAATTTAAACAAAAATACTTAAGAAAAGTACGTACGCCTATCCTCAAGAGTAGTCATAGAATATCTTTCAAGCAAGTTACTTTGCGGAAAACCAATCACTGGATAGGTACCGTCAGATTTGAACCACAGTAATTTAAGAAATCTACGTTGAACTGCCTCCAAGTTATTCTTGTGAACATCATAACTGGAACTCCAAATTAGCGATGCGTACTCAAGTTTCGATCTGACAAAGGATTGATAAAGAATTTTCAGAGTATCAGTATTAGTGAACTCTCGACTAGTACGAACGATAAATCCAAGGGCTTTGGAGGCTTCAGACACAATGGTATCGATATGATCAGTGAAGGATAATTTACCATCAAATGTTACGCCGAGGTCGTGAAATGTTATAGGTCTTTGAAGTATGACATTATCTAACCTGTAATCAAAAATAATAGGTGATGTTTTTAAAGAAAAGGACATTACGTTACATTTACTAGGATTCATGAATAATTTATTTACTATACACCAGGTGTTTATTTTGTCAAGAGAAGTCTGAAGTTGAAAACAGTCATCGATTTCATCAATTACTGTGAAAATTTTTAGATCGTCGGCATATAAAAGGTGAGGCAAATTAATTTCGTTCACTATGTCGTTAATAAATATGTTAAAAAACAAGGGCCCCAGAATAGATCCCTGGGGAACTCCAGATGTGGCAGCAAATTTGATCGATTTGAACCCATTTAATGCAACGTACTGACTCCTATTCATTAAATAAGATTTAAACAAAAGGAGCAAAGAATATGAGAAGCCGATTTTTTCTAATTTTTTAAGTAACAACTGGTGATCAAGTCTATCAAACGCTTTGGAGAAATCGGTATATATGACATCTACCTGCCCACGTTCATCTAAGGATTCAGAAATATATTGAGTTACACAGAATAAATTTGTTGTTGTTGAACGCCCTTTCATAAATCCATGTTGATTAATAGAGATTTTGGTGTTAATTGAATGATATATTCTATCATGAAGTAATATTTCTAAGACTTTACAGAAGTTACAAATTACAGAGATTGGTCTAAAGTTCTCAATATCTAGTTTGTTTCCCTTTTTGAAGATGGGACATACTTTGGAATATTTCCATAGGTCAGGAAATAGGCAGTTTTTTAAGATCAGGTTAAAAATTAGAGTTAGAGGATATGCAAAGATGATAGCGCAATCCTTTAATAAAAAAGCTGGAATGGAATCAGGACCGGTCGTCATTTTGGGTTTAATTCGTTTTAGAGCCCGAATAACCTCATCTTCACTGAAAGAGTTTATGCTAACAATAGGGTTATTGTTAGGTATATCGGTCTCAATGTGATGTTCCTCGATATCTAATGAGGACTCATTATAAGATTGACCGAAATAATTGGCAAATGCATTTAGTATATCAGAGGGATTGTTTAGCGAAGATCCCTCAAAGAACATCTCTTCAGATACACTGGCCAAACCTTTTCTACTTTTGATGAAAGCCCAAAATTTATTGGGATCATTTTTTATATTGTCTTCAGAGTTCTGCACGAAATTTCTGTAGGCTAAATTGGTATCATATTTTATTTCCCTTCTGATGTTTTTGAGGTTATTGTGTATAAGTGGATCGCTGGTTCTTGCATACTGTCTCCTAAGACGTTCTTTAAGGCTAATTTTTTTTATGATACTGCCATTAAACCACGGAGGATATCTGCCGCTACGATATCCTATTATGTATTGTATCCTGTCCAATTTATGATTCAGTGTGTCTTCATTTAAAGCTGTTCTAGATAAAGTTTTTATTTGTTATAATGTGAAATGGCCCTCTAATCAGTTGCCATCAAATGAGGACTTACCACTAATAATGGACAAAATACATTTTTTCTTCAAGCGTATAACAATACTTACATTGTATATTGCAACACGTACTGGAGAAAGAGCCTATTTTTGTACTAATACAAATATTTTTAATTTTTTTCCTAGGACAAAAATGAAACAATGTACACTCCGGTGCAAAAGTAAGTAGGACAGTGACAGTAGTGATGTAATATAAATGTATCTGCTTTTCCACACAGATAATTTACTAACTGCTGATTGTATTCAACTATCATTTATCCTTCGTCTCCCAGTTAAAGGCCCTCTTTTAATACTCCTTTCTTTTTATCTCGCTTTTTAACTCTTATCAGTACAGTAACAAGTGCTGCCATACTTAGTTTTGCACAGCAGTGTACCTATCATACGACGAATTAAACATCCAAGTAGCTATGACTTGTCATAACTCTCAGTTTTAAATTTCACGTCAGGTCGTTTTGCAAATTGAAAAGCAACAATGTCTGAAGAAATGCAGTGCACACCACCTGAATTACTTGAAATTGCAAATTCATCAGTGGCAACATTAATTCCCGCGAAATCCAAAAAAGTTTATGATAATGCGTACGATAAATTTATAAAATGGGCCAAGGACAACAACATACATTTGTATTCAGAAAATGTGATGATAGCATATTTTACACATTTATCCAAAAAACTGAAAAGTTCAACTCTATGGGCGCAATATTCAATGGTAAAATCTAAATTAAACATCGAACACAATGTAAAAATTGACAACTATACATTAATTGCCTTATTTTTAAAGTGACAAGGCGAAAATTTTAAACCTAAAAAGTCAAAAGTTTTATCTAAACAAAACTTTTGATGAATTCCTTAATAAAGCACCTAGTTATAAATATTTAGCAACAAAGATATGTACGCATTTAAAATGGTTATTATTACCAATATCTAATTTTTTTGCCAAGATTGAACATATTTGATGTAATTTTTTGAAATGATAGTCGCAATTTTTAATTTTGATGCTTGAAGAAAAAACAGTATATGTTACTCGGAGTAGAAGGCACATTACATGTTTCGCCCAGTTCCGGGCTCAACATGTAATGTTCGCCTTCTCCTCCTAGTAACATAATATACTATTGCAGTACCTTAGTAAATTCATATTGTAAATTTACCTGCATATTTGGTGTCTTCATTTGAAGTTTCAATGTATATAATCTTTGACCATCATCAGAAACATAGTTGTTAATTTTATTCGCAGTATTTCTAGTTTGTAAAATACAGGTATACTTTTATATTTTAGTTAAATGGAGAATATATTTTAAAGGCCTTAAGTGAGCAAGTAGTCCACTATAATATACATACGTCTTTATTCGACATAGTATTAGTTGCTCTCTGTAGGTTCATAGTACTGCTACTTTTTTACGCCTTGCTGTATATACATCATTGGATTGTGATAGCGGTAAGTCTTAACTTGTTTTATTTTATTTTGTTTGTTAAATCCGTATAATATGTAATATTTTTAGATATCAACAGCCTCAACGTGTCTTTTCCTTATAACAAAAGTGTTTTTATATGATGTAAGTATATACATATTTTACAAAATTATTATGCTCTTGAGTTTTGCAGAGAATTATGTTGTATTTTTATATTTGTTTAAATGATTGTAAATCATGTTTGACAGTGTTCATGATGTAATGGTGGGATTTTGCAGTTAAATGGTATATTCATAGCATATATTATGTATTACTTACTTTCAGTAATAGACCATTGACCATTGTATGTGTTGCTTTTATTATACTCTTCATAGAAATGAACAAAAAGTATGTTGGATTTGCCAGGCACTTTTCTAAAGCTGTAATTATCGTTTGTTGAGAAAAAATTTTCATATGGCAGTCATAAAATTTTGAATAACTTTTTAAATATCTTTGTCATATTTTAATAAGATTGATTTTCTCAGTATGCTATTATAGTCTACAAGTATGAAACCGGTAGTATGCCTGGCTGGAGTGGGTTCATTAAGGCGTTGTTTCGCCAGAAAGTTATACACGGGGAGCTAGCAACGTCGCAGCCTTTGGAATTTGCCTAAAGCTCATTTTCTCAGGTAGTATGCTATTATAGTCTACAAATTTGATACTTGTGGACCAGTAGTCTGCCAGGCCAGAGCGGGTGCATTATGGCATCAGAAAGTTGTACACATGGAGCTAGCAAAGTCACGACCTACGGAATTTGTCTAAGGCTCGTTTTCTTAAGTAGTATGCTATTATACAGTCCACTAGTATAAAACCAGCAGTCTGCCTGAAGTGTTCTGAATGCCTGGATGCTGAAAACTCGACAAAGTGAGCGCGCAGTCACAACATCCAAGGCATTAGTGTTGAGAAGTGCTTTACCGAAAGTGCCGCGGAAATGCGACTTGGAGGGAGTTCCTAACACTAAAAAAAATTTTGTGTGAGAACAGAATTGGACAGTGGAGGATGACATAATATTATTTTTTTGGTTGTAGTGGATTCTGAACCCCATTTAGGAAAGGATATCTGAGAGGACGGGATGATAAAAGGTAGTTTGGAAAATTTGCATCGTACACTCCATCTGGCCGCTAGAGTGATCATATCGATTTCCAATTAGACTTGATGGCTGTAACAGCGAAATGTTGCATTTTTCTCATAGCGCTTTTTTCATTCCTGCCCCTGTGTCTTTTCCGATGTGGAGTTGAAAATCGACTACAAGAAAAATGGTTAGTGCTGCCCCCTGACTCCACAGAATGATCTTGATGGTTCGCTCCTCTCTCATTTTCCTTACATTTCGAAGTAGTATCCATCTCCCCCAATAGTTTTCCCACAGCCCCGGTCAGAGCTTCTACTCGTTTTGCTCGTTAGTAGTAAAATATTCTAATCATAATGTCTTTAATCTCAAATCTCTGATCTAACAAAATCGCGATCAGCGGCTTCATATAGTCCTCCACGGTTCGTAGTGACGACCGTCGAGTTTGAAACCGTCAACTGTAGCAAAATATAAAAGACTGATTTTACACAAATGAGCTTATCTTGAAGGAAGCTAAATTAAGCTGTGTAATATTTAAAATAGATCGCTCATTTTTAAAAGTACCAGAGTTACTAACTCATAAAGTGCCAATTTTAAACATAAATTCCACTAAATTATTAGATATAACTATATTAAGTGGTTTCTGCATATTGATGAAATTGTAAAAAAACTTAACAAACCGAGCTTTGCACTCAGCGTTCTGTCACGCTTATTTCATACACCAACTCTTAAAATGATCTGCTATAGCACCAGGACAATATGTATACTCCTGCTTACTATATTTAAAAAATCATGAGGCTCATTTCAAAACTTTCAAAATTTCAAAACTTAAAAATCACAACACAACAACACAAAAGTAATGCATTTCTAATACACCATTTAACTCTTACTGAGAAGGACTATTCTACTTGGCAATCAAATTCTTTAATGCACTACCTGATTTTCTCAAAAACAGAATTCTTCTAAAGGATTTCAGAGGCCAAGTTTTCAATATAGAACTATACTCAGTTCAAGAATTTCTTGATTTTTTATTAATTGTGACCATTTTTTAAGATTTATCGTTATTATTCTTAATGCAGAATTTTTATCTTTACAATAAGTAATTATTATGTGTCTAGTTCAATTTTCCATTGCTTATACTCCTGTTTTATACATATTGTTGCATGTTGCCGCCCCTAGAAAACACCCTGTAGAAATCTGTAGGTTCTAAATAATTTTAACAAGGGGTAACCACTAACACTTTATTTAATGATTTATTGATAATTACACAATATTTTCCTTAAATAAACTACACTTTTACTAAAATAAGCCTCAACAATGTTTACTACTTTGTAGAGGTGTTTCAAAATCTCATGAGCCGCGAAATGCGCAAAAGGCAAAGTTTAATCCAAGTTATAAGTATGTTTTTGAAGACACTGGAGGCTGCCTTGCTGTATACATAAACAAGAGCTCGGGAAAAATTGTAATCAATAAATATAATATCTTTAAAAAGTGTAACTGAGTCAACAGGACGGATTATGTCTCTGCTCATATGAAGGTCAGGGCTCATGAGGTTTTAAAACACCTCTATTTCTGTCACCTCAGATTTCTAACCTCTCACTTATCACTTTTCAACTTCTGTCTTCCGAACTTCCCATTTTCCGCCATGGATTTCGCCTTATATGCTCTAAAGTTGCTTCTAGATGCATCTAGAAATTTCCAATTCCAGAACAATGTATAACTCTAGAGCCATCTACAGACTTTCAGAAGAGATGCCGTGTATTACTGGTTGCCTAACCATTTCTACTTAATTTCAGATATTAGTAGTCGTGGACGTAACAGTCTTTACTTCGTAGGGGGTGTAATGCATAACAATATCTTCTTTGTAATATGTAAAATGCAACTAAATAAGAACTATCAACTTTAGAATTGTTGTCAAAGCTTAAAAAGGCTTCAGATTGTGGAGAAAAATTATTAAAAAAATTACATACCTGACACATTTTATATTAATCTGAACGTGTTAATGATGAATTCTCTGTTGTTGTTGTTAATAAATTTAGTACTAGGTTTATTTTGTGTTAAGTATTTTGTGTTCTAATTTTTCTTACTTATATTTCATACATTTTAGTGGCCACATTCTTCTCAACCTATCTTTGAAGTTCTTCTAGTCCTAACATCATTTGTCCTGTCGTGGGGTGAGGCATGGTTTCTTGATTTTAGAGTATTACCACAAGAATCACATGCAAATAGATATGTTGTCAGTAAGTAAATATTTGTTTGTATTTTTCAACTTTCAATATACTATTATGTTACAACTGTAATAACAGGTGGAGCAAGAGTCAGTACCAGATTTTCTTTGTTTATGTTATTGAGGATGCCCATGAATCAATTGAATGCATCGTATTAAATATTTATTAGTATCTTAAATTTTATCACATAGGCATGTGGCATAGTTCGAGTGTCAAGTCTGACAACTTTGGATTTGTTTTTAGTTTAGTAGGGAATCGAGCCACCTGCAAAATGCCTGTAAAAAGAGGCATATACCACTCGAGGACTTAAAGAAACTGAAAATGGTTTCCCATAGAAAACCACCTGCCGCATTCGAATTTTGAGGTCGCGTAATATTCGAAATTGTGAACACCCCCTAAAAGTCAATTTTACCCCAAAATCGAAAAATCGTACACATTTTTTAATAATTCTTAAGTCATATTTTCGTTATTAAAGAAGTTATCGAAGACATTTTTTTTTTGCTAAATGATTGTTGGTAGGTACCTGGCTATAACACTGGTGCTATTAAATTGTTTTCCGACTTGAAGAAAAATACAAGTTTATAAGACGTTGTCGTTTTTGTGTAGTGACATTTTGAGACATCAAGAAAGGATTGTTGTTTATTGAAATTTAAAAAGAAGTCAGCAACAAAGTTTCGCCAATAATACCATTGTTTTTAGTGACAAAATTGTGTCTCTAACTTTACTGTAAAAAAAGTTATAGTAAGTTAAACCCAAACATCTTTTGCACACTCTCCGCTTTTCTTGCCATATGAAACGCTTATAGATAGATAGATTTATTCATGTTTAAGATTATAAAATCGTACATACGTCACACAGAGTTACAAATGGGTAAAGATACAAATACATATAAGCATATAAACAGTTACACTCATAAAAAAAATATTTACGAAAACCGTACATAGAACCAAGAAGAGACAATAATGCAAAAAGAATATATATACACATGCGTATACTAGAGCGAAATGTGTAGAAGGCATTTGCTGGCAGAAATTTTTTTAACCCAGTTCTGAATTGATCAAGAGGTAGTTGTTTTATATTGTTTCCTAATTTATTGTATAGTTTAGGCCCATGATAGGTGACACCTGTGCGCGATTTGGTTAGACCCTTAAGACTGAGGTATATATGCTCTTTCTTTCTACTGTTATAATAATGGTTTTCACTATGTGTAGCAAATTCATCGATGTGCTTTTTCACATAGGTAAGACACTCTAGTGCATATATAGATGGTGAGTTAGAATATCTAGATTTATAAATATTGGTTTGGCATTTGCTCGATAGCCTATTCCTGCCACAACCCTCACTTCTCTTCGTTGTAGGCCAAAAAGTATATGTCTGCTAGCCGAATGCCCCCAAGCTAGGACACCATATGAGAGTTTAGAGTGAAACAGTGCAAAATAAGCAGTTCTAAGGACTTTCATAGACACTCTACTTGATAACTGCTGCAATGCATATGTTGTCTTTGCTAGGGATTCAGCTAGGAGATTGCCATGCGCATTCCATGTAAGTTTGAGATCCAAATTAATTCCTAAAAATTTTACAAAAGTAGGATTCAGCTTTAAATAGGTATTTCTGTGCTGCTGGATGACAGCGTAGCTCCAATTCTCTTACTCGCCAGCGACCAGTACTACTTGTTCCAGGAAAATTCGTTTCTTCAGCAGCCTGAATTACTGAGTGAAATGGATTTTCTACTAATTTGTTTATCAATTGCAAATCTTGCTGTTG
Organism: Stenurella melanura; assembly: GCA_963583905.1. Classification (NCBI taxonomy): domain Eukaryota; kingdom Metazoa; phylum Arthropoda; class Insecta; order Coleoptera; family Cerambycidae; genus Stenurella; species Stenurella melanura. Next base: position 75,093,412 of record OY757310.1, on the reverse strand, counting down.
AGTTGATATCCTTCGTCACCCTGATCCAGGATTTCAGCTAATCGTACCGTTTATTCTCCAGTTTTTTAAAATGTTAAACACAGAATTTTGGTTAATATTATAACGCAGTGCAATTTGTCTCATTAACTATCCATCTTCTGCTTTAGCAATAACTCCATCTTTAACTAAATAGATTATTATTAATTTTGGCATACTTGCAATGAATTTTGACAACTAACTGACGATGTCACAAAAATTAAAGTTAGATGTACACAACTAGATTTAAGAAAAAAATCGGTAAAGGTATTTACACAGAACTTCCCTTGTTATTTTTGCATGGTCACTTTAAAAAATTATTAATTACGAAATGACATTGAGAATAATAATCTGAATATAGTTATTGCTATCATTACAAAGAGAACCTGATAACTTTTGGTCAAAAAAATATACAGAGTGCTCATCCAACAGCAAAAGTTCAATGCTAAATAACAGGTGTCAAATATGGAAGGCTTGCGCAAATACCTTTACAAATGTCCACCATGACTGAATTATTTTTTGAGATGACCACCCTGTACATTTTTCAATAAAAGTGTAATAGGTGCATATCCCAAATATTAATGCCATCTGTTACATTTTCAATCCCACATTCACGTAATGGAGTGGAAGTATAATGGTGGTTAAAATATTTCGTTTTTTGAAATTTTTCAAAAATGTTGGTAAAAAAAAATTCAAATTTTTTTTCATCTGAAATAGGTTTGGAATGTCATGAAACGTAGAAATTTTAAATTTGAGCAAAAAGGAAAATTTCCTTCTATTCTATAGTAGTGGTAAAAAAAGTTACAAATTTAAAAATTATATTTTTTTTAGATAGGTTTAGAATTCGATGAAACGTGAAAATTTTAAATTTGAGCAAATAAAAAAAAAATCCATTTATTTTAGTGGTGAAAAATTTTTCAAAAATGGTGAAAAAAAATTTCAATTTTTTTTTTTCTGAAATAGGTTTAGAATGTCATGAAACGTGAAAATTTTAAATTTGAGCAAAAAAAAATTTTTCCATCTATTCTAGTGTAAAATTTTTTCCAAAATGGTAAAAAAATGTTGCAAACTTTTTTCCGAAATGGGTTTGGAATGTCATGAAACGTGGACATTTTAAATTTGAGCAAGAAAAAAAATGTCGTCTATTTTATAGTAGTTTTCAAATTTTTTTTTGAATTTTTCAAAACATTTTTAAATTTGTTTGAATAGTTTTAGAATGCCATGGAAATGTGGAAATTTTAAATCTGAACAAAGAAAAAAAAATTCCATCTATTTTAGTGGTAAAATTTTTTCAAAAATGGTAAAAAAATTCAATTTTTTACTTCCCTCGCATACCGAAGGGAAGTATTGTATTCGAGAAAAAATCACCCTCCGAGATTTTTTCGGATTCTGACGTTTCAGAACACGTAGATTCCGAAAATATAGGTTTTTCAATTCCGTCAGTCAGTCTGTCTGTCTGTCTGTCTGTCTGTCTGTCTGTCTGTCTGTCTGTCTGTCTGTCTGTCTGTCTGTCTGTCTGTTGGTGTATTTACTAAAAAACTACTTGACGGAGAGCAGTCAAATTTGGTAGGTAGTTAACCCTACTGTCAGCGAAGAACTGGTAGAATTTTCACTGAAAAATATACAGGGTGGACCGTCTAAACGGAATAAATAGTGAAAAAAATTTTTTTTTGCTCAAATTTAAAATTTCCACGTTTCATGACGCGCTAAACCTGTTTCAGGAAAAAAAATTTTTTGAAAATTTTTTTCAAACATTTTTGAAAAAATTTTTACCAAGATGAAAAAAAATTTTTTTTGCTCAAATTTAAAATTTCCACGTTTCATGAGGCGCTAAACCTATTTCAGGAAAAAAAATTTTTTGAAAATTTTTTTCAAACATTTTTGAAAAAATTTTTACCAAGTTGAAAAAAAAATTTGTTTGCTCAAATTTAAAATTTCCACGTTTCATGACGCGCTAAACCTATTTCAGAAAAAAAAAAATTTTGAAAATTTTTTTCAAACATTTTTGAAAAAATTTTTACCAAGATGAAAAAAATTTGTTTTTGCTCAAATTTAAAATGTCTACGTTTCATGACACGCTTAACCTATTTCAGGAAAAAAAATTTTGAAAATTTTTTTCACCGATATTTTTGAAAAAATTTTTACTACTAAAATGAATTTTTTTTTTCTTTCTTCAAATTTAAAATTTTCACGTTTCATGGCATTCTAAGCCTGATTAAAAAAAAAGTTTTTTGAAATTTTATCACTAAGATAGAATTTTTCTTTCTTTGTTCAGATTTTAACTATCCACGTTTCCATGGCATTCTAAAACTATTGAAACAAATTTAAAAATGTTTTTGAAGAATTTTTAAAAAAATTTTAAAACATTTTTAATCCATTTATGTATCACTACTATAGAACAGACGAAAAATTTTTTTTTGCTCAAATTTAAAATTTCCACGTTTCATGATATTCCAAACCAATTTCGGAAAAAAAAATTTGCAACATTTTGTTACCAGTTTGGAAAAAAATTTAACACCAGAATGCTCAAATTTAAATGACATTCTAACCTAGGTATTTCAGAAAGAAAATTTTGAAAATTTTTTTCACCAACATTTTTCAAAAAGTTTTTACCACTAAAATAGATCGAATTTTTTTTTATTTGCTTAAATTTAAAATTTTCACGTTTCATAGCATTCTAAACCTATTTTAAAAATACATCATTTTTAATTTTTAAACTTTTTTAGCACTAGTATAGAACAGAAGGAAACTTTCCTTTTTGCTCTAATTTAAAATTTCTACCTTTGACATTTTGAACCTATTTCAGAAGCAAAAAATTTGAAAATTATTTTACCATCTTTTGAAAATTTTTTAAAAAATTAAATTTTTTAACCACCACTATACTTCCACTCCATTACGTGAATGTTGGATTGAAAATGTGACAGATGGCAGTAACATCTTGCATATGCACCTATTATACTTTTATTGAAAAATGTACAGGGTGGTCATCCCAAGAAATAATTCAGTCAAGGTGGACATTTGTAAAGGTATTTGCGCAAGCCTGCCATATGTGGCACCTGCTATTTAGTATTGAACTTTTGCTGTTGGATGAGCAATCTGTATATTTTTTTGACCAAAACTTATCAAGTTTTCTTTGTAATAATAGCAATAACTCTACTCCGATTATTATTCTCAATGTCATTTCGTAATTATTATTTTTTTAGAGAGACTGCCATGAACGAGGGAAGTTCTGTGTAAATACCTTTACCGATTTTTTTTTTTAAGATTTAGAACGCTATGAAACGTGGAAATTTTAAATTTGAAGAAAGAGAAAAATTTTCCATATGTTTTAGTGTTAAAAAATTCTTCAAAAATTTTGGTAAAAAAAAATTTTCATCTATTTTAGTGGTGAAAAATTTTTCAATTTTTTTTTTTCTGAAATAGGTTTAGCGTGTCGTGAAACGTGAAAATTTTAAATTTGAGCAAAAAAAATTTCTTTTCACTATTTATTCCGTTTAGACGGTCCACCCTGTATATTTTCCAGTGGAAGTTCGCTGACAGTAGGGTCAACTACCTTCCAAATCTGACTGCTCTCCGTCAAGTAGTTTTTTTAGTTAATGCACCAACAGACAGACAGACAGACGGAATTGAAGAACCTATATTTTCGTAATCTACGTGATCTGAAACGTCAGAATCCGAAAAAATCTCGGAGGGTGATTTTTTCTCGAATACAATACTTCCCTTCGGTATGCGAGGGAAGTAAAATATGTTATAAGACTTGTCCTTTTTTTTTGCTCACGGCAGTACCACCATGGCAAATTATCGGCTAGATTCTTTAATTAGTCTGAAATGGTACTAACTAAATGAGTACATTGTACATAGTGGCTTGATTTTAAATTCAATTTAAATTTTTTATTTTTACTAACTTCACCTTTTCAATTTAACTTAGCAATGGAAATAAGTTTTGAGTTTGATGATGTCACTGAACTGGACTTGATTGAATAAAAACTTTTTTTTATTTGGACTAATATTTTTTTATTGGTGAAGTAGCAACATCTTTGGATACGAAACATTTTCCTGTTGAGTAAGCTCTGTGTCTCACATCGCTTTTAATTTTACATGTCACATATTTACTACAAAAGAATGGTTTGACCTGCACCCCCACACTTTTAGTCTGTATAATTTGACCTATGTCTGGTTGATAAAATTGTTCCAACACATGTTCGTCTGCATCTAAACTGACCTGATCAGTGCTCGTACTGGGTTGATCAAAATTTACAACTGGTGATAAATACTCCTGTTCATTACATATCGTTTCCATATTTTTGGCCAGCACAATTTGAATATCATCTTGTTGATAAACATGTTTCATCACATGTTCGTCTAATCTGACCTGCTCAGTGCTTTTGGATTGATGATAGTCTGTAACGGGTGATATATCTTCTAATATAATGGAATTCGTGTCCCGTATTAAAGCCCACTTCACTAACTGTTCTCTTTGCGGTTTTAAAGGAAGAGATCATTCTGGTGCAGACGCATCTCTCTTTCTGCCTGTAGGTAGGCAAATATGCGTGGAACTACATCCTCCTTCAGAATCATGTATCCTCCCATAAGTTTGTATCGCATGTAATTTTTCATGTCTTCCTCAAGCTGAAAATAATAAAGAAGTATATTTATATCTTGAAATATATTACATAGGTGGGAGTTCATAGGGTTAAATATAACTAAGTAATTAGATTAGTTTCAATTCAAAATACAAATAATACCATTACAAGCATAATTTTAAGGGAAGTAGGTATATACCTAGTTAGTATGATCTATTTACAATATTAAGGGTAGTGAGTCATTTAGCTATTATCAATTAGTTTCTACCATGATGATAACAAATAAATTGTACTTACATTAAAATGATCTTCACAACAATATGTCGATTTCGATTTGGGAACATTGTGATTCTCTGCTTTCATTCATTTCATTCTTCGTGAATAATTGGTTTTAGGAACACTTATAAAATTATTATTTGGGGGTATTTACAGAAGTATTTCTGCATGTTGGCACAAAATCACTTATTTGCTACTCCACTCATATTTCTGACTTATAATGACATGAATAATATCTGACACATATTGTTTTTAACATTGGCTCAAAACTTATTTCCGTTGTCTCCCGTTGACGCCAAGTGACGTCATCTTCTATATCAATGTGTGTGAAGTTAGCAACGCGTTGCCAGATAAGTGTTGCCAACTTCACAGGTATGAAATATGACGTCACATGGTGTTTTCGAAATCATTCAAATATTTGAATTTTGGGTCTATTTGTTTATTAAATATTTATTTTAATCTGATGATATGATTAATATGAATGCGTTTAGGCTTTCATATTTATATATTACTTGATATTAATGCATCATTTGAAGTGAATTGTTATATAGTGCACACACCCTATTACACAAGAAAACTTAATGTCAGCTACAATGATGACATTTTCCTACAGGATACTGACTTTTGCCCCCTATAATAGTTATATTTTAATTATATGTTTTAAAAATAAATTTCAGTCCTTACTAATTTTTTTTTTTCAGCAGCAACTGAATCGGAAAGAGCACCATTAATAAGAAGTTACGTTCAAGGTCTTCCATCTTTATATACAGAGAGTGTTGGGAATTTTTATTCGCCACAAGGATCTCCTGAAGGTTCTGTATATCGATGTGACGAGATCAGATATCCTCCTGTTGTGTTTACGAGCGATCAGGTAATTTCTTTTTATATCGGGAGAATCCATAATTAGGTGTTTTCACTATGTGCAAATTAGCTTTTTTGATATTATTATAATGAAGTAAGTACTAGTCATACTAAAGTACTTTCTGATATTTACATAGCATACTATCGTTCAACAGATTAAAACTTCAACAAATAAATAACATAAAGTTTTAATAATTGAACTAGTATACAAAACACACTACGATTGGCGGTGATGTCATCGGTTTTATTAGTGGCTTAAATTCCGGTTAAATAGTGATAAACACAACATTTTATTCGCTTTATTTATGTTTTACATGTGATTATAATGTCTAATAAGGGATTTGTAAAAGCCACTTCTGAAAATTTATCTGCTGTAAAAGTGTCCAGGTACATTTTTGAATGCATCTTGGCACAAAACACCACTTAGTATTCGCTATAAAATGGTAAGATTTTGTAAAGTAACATGTGTTTATATAAACAATGACGTTTGTTTATTGACAATGCAACTCATTACACCATGAGTGCGTAGTAAAATGATATAGTGTTTTTGGTGGTAAAATTTCATTTTAAAATTAAAACTGCTTATTTTAAGGTATTATTCAACTGATTATAAAAATTTAAGTGTTTTTAACCATAATCAAGTATTATCTTCAAACTCAAAGAGAATTTAAAATTTGTGAAAACAGCTGATTATACAAACAACTAAAATTATGTTGATTTGTCAAATGATCATTTATAAAATAACAAAACAGACATATTTTGTTTTACTTTTGTTAGTGTGTGCGATTTAAGGCTGCAACACATTATTTTGGAAGGCATTGAAAGATGATTTATTTATTTATTTATTTTTTTATTTGAGACAGAATTTGATAATGACTCCTTGACCATGTAGAAATTTTGAAATTTTCGTTTTTGCAATGCCTACTAAGACCTGCTAAATAAACATAAACACGCCACATATTAGACAACTTCTCAAATCCAAATCCCAGGCTGTTTGAAAGGGTATCACATATTTAAAAAAATGGCGTTAACATACATTATCTACCAGGATTTCCAGTGGTGGGAGCTGGGAATTGAATCATGTATATAATAGACAGTGCGACCAAGAGTACGTGCCATTAACACGCTACACTGTGCCGTGCCTGTAAATGGATTGAAATTTCGAGATCGACTGCTAGGCAAATTTTTTAATCTAAATAGTGAATGGTGTGTTTCACTTGGGCATGCTCTAAATACCCCAACAATGGAGTAAAATCAAAATTTTTGTAGAAAATTGTCTTACTACAACAAAGTTTTTTATTGGAACTTATTGTAAATGTTAGAACAAGTGTAGCAAAAAGTTTTGGATTAAAACATTTGTTTAAACAAAAGAATGTTGAAATTGTGTTTTTTCACAGTTCTTCTCAAATATCTTATCGCAATACAGAAAAAACAAATGGTTCACAATGAAATTGCGATTAAAGTACAGATAAATTTGTTCGAACCTTTCTGATCAATTTATTATGTTGCAAAAAAAATAGAACCATTTGAGAACCATGTCTAAACGTTTGATGATTACTTAAATAATAATGCATTTATTTTAGGAAAACTTTAGAAAAATTTGTCCCTAATCGAGCTTTATGCCAAATTTCAAGTGGACATGTTTGTAACAAGGCTCCAAGAACAATAACAAAATCGAGAATTGAATCGTTGGTTGAATAAGTCATTAAATTGTACAATATATTTTTTTTAGATTATAAGTTTTTTATGTGCTTTTCAGCGATGCTGACAATGAAATTTTTACGTTTTAAAGTAGTTGTATCGCAATTCATGTTATTCGAGAAGGTCACGAAATTTGCTGCAAATTTAATTCACACATCAATAAACATTCTGGTAAAATATGAACTCCATTTATCGTTCCGTTTCTGAGATTCATTTGCTCAAAGTTCGCAGTTTTTATCGATATTTAAGATAACGCTTATGGATGTCGTGCCTCTATTTTCCCTCTTACGACTGATCTTTATCTTCGAGAATTATCTCAAAAACGAGATAAATTGAAATTAATTCCTGACGAAGCATGTGTATAAATATCGAGATGATTGACCGTGAAATAACGAAATGACAGCTACCCGAAAATTATTGAATAAAAGACACGAGTAGATGTGGTAACGTCGCACTTTTTCTTATGCTTGGCGTGAATATTTGAAAATACTTTGTGTTTATTTTAAATGCTATATCATATAAGAAAGTAGACTTACAAATGTTCATTCCGATTTTATTTATTGTGTGCATAAGAATATATTTTTCCTTAATTTATTATAAAAGGCAAACATAAATTTGGTCCGGTCGTCGTAACTTTTTTTTAGTCAGAAATTTAAAACAGTAATTTTATTGACTACACTTATAGGAAAAATTGTGCTGAACATAACGGTGACATTAAAAAATTTATAAAACACAGGTTTCATTGTTAATAAACAATGGTTTTTAGCGAAAATTCTCATTTTCTTTAATGTTTTTTGGCTATTTAACGAAAATGGTGCGTCGTACAAAAAAGACAAGATATAAAAAATTAAGATTTTATCAATACGCATCTTTTCAGACTTGTAGCGACCTTTTATCTTTGACCATTCAATTGTTATAAACAAATTAAGGTCCTAAATACACAATTTTTTTCTTGTTTAACAAAAGACCATATGAATATTTTATTATGGTCAAAATATTGCATTTTCCTCACAGAATTTGCAGTTTTCTTTTTGTGTCGATATCTCACATATTATGCAGTTGTTTAAACAAATAAGCTAATTTGTTTGTTAAGGATTTGCGACTTTCGATGGCATTTTTTGCACCTCCCACCCCTGGCAATTGATACATATTAATAAAAACTATCATTTCTATGTAGTCTCGGTGCTTTTTTATGTTTCTTTAGCCCCCGCCAATGTTCTTTAAAAAATTGCTTAGTAAACAAATGACAAATCTCGGCTCAGGAACGTCATATCGAAATGCAATTATCGGCTAATGAAAAATAATAAAAAAGGAAAATTTTGAGCCTAGACAGACCTCGATCCATTAACTATTTCATTGGTTTTTTCTTTCGTACATTTTTTACTTTTATAACAATTAATTTATGAACGCTGTTCAACGTTTTTTAGGGCTTACGCTCCGAGCGACTTGCGCAGTAACGACGTATATACACTTGGTTTTAAATGTGCTGTAAGTGATTTAAAGTGATTTAAAGAGTTTAAAGGTATTTTCATTTTATTTTTTGTTTTTTTTAAGTTTAATTATTTTTTATACAGAGTGTTCCTTAACGACACGCTAATATTTCAGGGTGTGATCCCTTAGGTCATTTTATGAAGAAAAGTTCATACGAACATATGTCTGCAACGGCTTAAATTTTTTGATAGAATGTTTTTTTTTTTTTTTTTCTTCAATTCTTTGGGAATTTCACTGCCACATGTATGTTTTCTTTCTAAGCTTAGAAAGAAAACATACATGTGGCAGTGAAATTCCCAAAGAATTGAAGAAGGAAAAAAATTAAGATAATGCCACAAATAACATTTAGACAATATTTGATAGAATGTGTTGAAAATTTTTCTTTTTAGATATTTTCAATTTTGGTATACGTTAATAGGATATAAAACCACATATTTTAATTAGAAAAAAGGCTGAAGGACTTCGGTCGATGGCCTTTTGGTTATTTATTTATTTTTTAACCAATAAAAAACTTTTATTATTATTAATTAGAAAAATTATTTTATCGCTCCATCAGTGACGTCTCTGCGATATTTTTTACCAAAAAAGTGATACGCCACTGAAATTTTTGCATGTGGATATTTTTCCTGATTACCTTGATCAATTCTACATGAAAACGGCCTCTTGCCTTTTTCTCGTCAGACGCACAGTTCTTAATTGAAACAATTAAATTCAAATTGAACTTAACTACACAGGCACACACAGAGTGTTAATACTAAAGTACGTTGTACGGCGTTACTAAATTAATTGTTACAAAAGCAAAAAATGTATGAAAAACCCAATGGATTTGTGTGACAATTAAAAACTGGTTAGTTTAATATATTAATTTTATGTTGTCACAAGATTTTTTTCAAAAATGTAATCAATAGACAATTCACAGTCGTAAACGCAAAATGGTCTATATCTCCAGTTCTAGTTAACGGATCGAGTTCTATCTAGGCTCAAAATTTTCCTTCTTTTATTATCTTTCATTTTCCGACAATTGCATTTCGATATGATGTTCCTCAGTCGAAATATTTCATTTGTTTACTAAGCAGTTTTTTTTTTAAATTATGGCGGGGGAGTAAAGAAAAATACAAAAACGTCGAGACTGCATAGAAATGATAGTTTTTATCAATATTTATCGATTGTCGGGAGTGGGAAGTGCAAAAAATGCCATGGAAAGTCGCAAATCCTTAATAAATAAATTAGTTTATTTGTTTAAACAACTGCAAAATACGTGAGATATCGCCACCAAAAAAAAACCTCTAAATTCTATGAAGAAAATGCAACGTTTTGACCATAATAAAATAACCGTATGATCTTTTGTTGAACAAGAAATATGAGAGGCGAGAGAAATAGCAAACTTTTGCGCGTTAATTGCGAAAAACCCATTACAAATACCTCCTCCGAATTCATCCTAACACAATAGCAATTAACTCCCCAACTGAATGGTATCGGTTCTGACCCCTCGAAAAGCCACATTGCCATGCTCTTCCTAGCTTTTGGTCGGATGGTAACAATTAAATCATTTTCTGGAGCATTTCTACTTGTAGTTGTGCATTCTGGAATTATACATACTTAACATTCTTTTTCTGTGTACTCATATTGAATCAAACAATAAGTATGTAACACAAACAATACTCCGAAAACATCTATAATTATAACAACTAAAAAGCATCGAGTCGGCTGAGTCGCCGAGTCTATGCGTATAATGACGTAGCGCCTGGCCACGTCCCATTTTCACAAGGTGGAGGTTTGTAATTGTTTTTAAGATACTAAACATGCGAATAGAATTCTGAATTTTTACAGATCCATTCTTTCGATTTATGAAATAAAAAAAATGCCGAACGAGCCCATTGTGTTTTATCAATAAAATTTAAAAGTCTTTATGTGCATCCAAGGCAGTCATATCATCTGCATATAGGTCTAGGTCACTATTTGAAAGGCAGTGTATATGGACATATAATTTATGTAGATTAGAAACAGCAATGGCTCCAATATTGATTTGTGACACTCCATATTTGATTAAAAACCAGAAACAAATTTTATTGCCAACTATATATAACCTTGATGAGGAAATCTTTCATTTGATACTAACATCAAAACACCGCTATTTCATTTGATGCACTTTTCGCCAACCAGTTTAGTTACTTTATTGAAAATCTGTAACATAATTTTTTGTATTTTCTTCAGTATCCTTGCGAAAAAACACACTGTGCTCTTTTATATACTTATGTGGAGAATGGATAATGCACATTCTTGAATTAACAGTTCGTTTCATATTTATTAGCTTTCATCTTAGCATCTAATAAATAATTTATAACTATCAGTGATTTTAAACGTTATTCAAATTATGAGAGATTGATGGTATCTGTCCTTATAAAAAATTGGCTGATCTTTTATTTTAATTTCAAATCTTTCAAACATATATTTAAATATTTCTTAACACGGAGATTCTTTCAGTTCTGTTAGTACTCCATACCACTTTATTCGAAATGAAGGTATGAAAATCTTTTTTTGAAACATTTTGTTTCCGAATTCATTTTTTAAAGTAATATTTTTTAATTAATTGGTCTAAGTAAGTGTATGTAGTTAATTTTGTCTTTCAGGAAGAAATTTATAAGTGTTTAGCATTAAAAACTTTCCAAGATGCATGGGACCTATTTCAAAAAAAGGATTGGAAGTATGAGAAAAAACATGGGAGTGACACTGTTTTCACTCGCACCTCGTCTAAAGGAGTAAAAATGTATAAACTACAGGTAAGTCAAATTCATTTAAAATTGTGTAAAGTAATGTATAATTGAGACGCCATATAATACATTACTCCTGTATATAGGGTGATTAGGATCTTCTATTTCAAATATTGAAATTGGTTGCCTCTTCCGATGTACTTGGAAGTGGCAAAATAAGTTAGAGTTGTATAGAAAATTTATATATAAATAATTTCCTAGCTGCACTCTTAACATTATTGAATATATACCTCGTGACACATCCTGTATAGACCCCCCACGTAGGTTTTGGCTCGGAGGGCAATCCTAACAAATACTGAACTCCCTTTTTCAGAAAGTGGTCAAGTCAGAGTGATTATTTAATGGTACCTATATATTTGTGCCCTGGTTGGAGATTTGTACAGTGAAATGAGACCTATGATAGCTTATGCTTCAATAGTTTGGTGATCGAAAGGGCTACAACAAATGACCAAAGCCAAACTCTCTGGATTGCAGAGACAAGCATGCTTGGCAATAACTGGTGCAATAAGCACCACATCGTTGGCTGCTCTGAAAGTCCTCCTGGAACTATGTCCTCTCCTTCTTTAACTGGAGAGAGGCCAGACATACAGAATCTGTCAAGCGATAACTAGTATGCTGCAGGCTAGCATCATGCAGCACAACAGGGTGTTGTAAGACTTAAACTATCATGGGAATGCCTTCAGATGTGAGGCCTACATTGGTCAACCCTGAACTGCCCTTTAAAGTCTTTAATGACACATCCTGTATAGATTCCCCATGTTGGTTTTGGCTCGGATGGCAATCCTAACAAATACTGAACTCCCCTTTTCAGAAAGTGGTTAAATCAGAGTGGTTATTTAATGATACCTATATATTTGTGCCGTGGTTGGAAATTTGTACAGTGAAATGAGACGAATGATAGCATATGCTTCAATAGTTTGATGGTTGAAATGGCTACAACAAACGACCAAAGCCAAACTCTCTGGATTGCAGAAACAAGCATGCTTGGCAATAACTGGTGCAATAAACACCACACAGTTGTCTGCTCTGGAAGTCTTCCAGGAACTATGTCCTCTCCATCTCTGGAGAGAGGCCAGACATACAGAATCCATCAAGCGATAACTAGTATGCCGCAGGCTAGCATCATAGAGCACAACAGGGTGATGTAAGACTTAAACTATTGCGGGAATGCCTTCAGATGTGATGCCTACATTGATCAATCCTGAACTGCCCTTTAAAGTCTTGTTTCTTGGAAGAGTCGAATGGGATCGAAACACAACCTACCTACAAAGGGCAGACAGTTGTTGATTCACAGAGGGCTCCAATACTCCTGAGGAAACTGGAGCTGGTGTTTATAGTTACAAACCAAAGATAAGAATAACTTCGAGCCTGGGTGATAATGCGACTATATTTCAGGCAGAAATCTATGCCATTGAGCTGTCTGCACGGATGCTAGAACAGAGACACAGCCTAGATACAGATCAATAAAAATATTTTCAGACAGCCAAGTGGCTCTGAAAGCCCTTAGAACCTACCATTGTAATTCTAAAATGATTTGAAATTGCCAGGAATAGTCCGGGAGGTAGCGTCAATAGTTTATGCGTCATTTCAACACGACTTCTTTGCTTTTTTAATGTTAGTTTTTGTTTCAAAAACAACTAAAATAAGTGTCAGCTGGCGCGACCGTGGAGATTAAGAGAGTGGGACTCTGCAGTACACTTAAAGGGCCTAGCTGACAGGTTTTGTCCTATGGTATTGTCAGCTGACACTTTTTAGTTGTTGTTTTATATCGTAAACTATCATAAATAAATTTCAGCTTTATTGAAATAACGAATTTTCACTGTTTTTCATACATATTAGAGGGTTGTTGAGCAGCCAATTGTGAAATACCGTAACGTTATTTTGACATCTACACATGCGCAGTTTCAATTAGGAAATACGGTAACTTTAATAACGTTAACGGTCTCCGTTAATTGCGGAGGGATAAAGTAAACATAGTATGGCACCTTATCGTTATCGTTATACAGTGTGTGTGTGTACATCTTTCTGTTATCGACCCCTATGATTGATAATAATCTAAATAGCATTATCCATATTGTATTATATAATATGTAGGTGTAATATTCACTATATAAATATGCAATAACCCAAACAATGAAAATACAAAAGTAGGGTTAGGTTAGGCTGTCAACGATAATGATTAACGGTTGCTGATTATGTAAATACTGTTCAACAACTCTCTTTTTGAAAACACGTTATTTGCAATTACGTATTGAAATAAAGTTATCGTATCTTCATAACGTTACGTTACTTTGAATGCTCAACAACTCTCTATTAACTAGGTAACTGACAACCTTCGCTTCTTACCCTATGCAGCTGACACATTTTTTTCATTTATATTACATAAATAAACTACTTATAGTTTAGTAGCCTTGTTGGATTGACGCGAAATTATTTTACCGGATGCGCAGCCTCCAATGCCCTTCATCTCCACGATTGAAGTAGCTGACACCCGATTCTTTGTAAGCAATGAAAAAACAACCTGTACTGAAAAAGTGTTGAAATGATGTCATTAAATTTGACGCTACCTCCCCGACTAGAACCTCTTATCCAACTGGGTAGAAACAACAAACTGACTCTGATCTGGATACCTGGCCACTCTGGCATTGAAGGCAACGAAGTTACTGATTCTTTGGCCAGAGAAGGAGCGGCAATCAAATTTATAGGACTGGCACTTGGCATATCTGCAAACTCTGCCAAGGCTGCTATCCTAGCCGGGGAAGAATTGAAAACAATCCAGTACTGGCAGAAACTAGTTCACTCAATGGAGTTTATTAAGAACTCTAATTAGCCTATACGCTGGGCACTGTGGTTTAAATCATCACCTATACAGAATTGGAATGGTGGGAAACGCCGAATCTGTGTCTGGAGGATGATGAAACATCAGAGCATGTTTTGTGTACCTGTCCTGCTGCAAAAAGTACCAGGTTCTCACTGTTTGACAAAGGGTGACTGGAAGCAGAGGACCTGGACAGTTTCTCACCCAACAAAACTACCCCCTTTATTAAAAATCTGAACCTGTTGGGTGAAGCCGCAATAGACCTGATGGTCGCAGTAGAGGGTCTGACAAGAGCCCACTCACATATTAACCTAACCTAATCTAACAGTGAAATGAAATCAGGCAAACAGGATGTCATTACTAACTCATCACTGTTAATTCACTACTCCATTCTATCAGAGGGCTGACGGGGTGAGTGCATGGAAGGCAATGAGACATAAAGAGGCAGATTCTCAGAATCTACCACTTGTCTTAATGCAACGAATCTCCCGATCTGTATTTCTTGTAACCTGGTGTCAACATTTGACTTCTTCTAGTTGGATTCTATGATAGTGGGGACCTAGAGAACAAAATGTATAAAAGAAATAAAGATTAAAACATGTTGAAAACTTATTTGGAACCTTCTAACGAAATAAATCAGACCCATACAAATAAAAAAATGGCTTAGTGGAGCCAAACAAAAGAGAAAGCAGAGAGTCTGTAAGCAGGCGGTGTCCACTGGCACTAAAATCTCCTCTCTAAAAGTGTACGTGAGTCGCCTCCTTCTTCCCATAAGTTGACAAGTAATATTGTCAGCTTTAGAGAGAGGTCAGGAGGACCTGAGCAATTCAGTTAAGATTAAGATTTCACTTTCGCACATGGGCTGTCAATGAATGTTAACCCTAGGGTAGCAGGGTATATCTCCCAAGTTTTGCTCCATCACGTTAGCTAAAATTGGAGAAAACCCGTTTTTTTTGCTATATTTGCCCAGGAATTGTAAAGGGTGGTTTCCTAAGAGTGGTAACACATGTCAATATTGTCAAATATAGCGAAAAGCCGGGTTTTTTCCAGTTTTAGGTTAGGATGTCCCGAAAACCTAACGTGATGGAGCTTTTTTTTTTGTTTATTTTTAATGCCTTATTTATATTAACGTCCTGGCGGAATTCAACTATTTCTATTCAACCAGGACACGTACACATAGACATCAACACAATAACCACTCCCTGTGATATTGCCATCTATCGCAACTGAGACTCGAGCTCAGAGGAGATAACAGCAAGTACATGTTGTGCCACTCAGCAGTGGTCTAGCTCACTGCAACCGTCTCGGTAACACATGAAAAACGCCACTAAACATCCATACCCTGGCCATGATTCGAATCCGGGGCTCCGTGGCCGCAAGCCAAACACCTTTAGCACTGCGCCACTGAGCTGGCAGTCGGATTCGAATCCACCAAGTCAAAAACCGTCGGAAAAGCGTGGTCTGATTTCTAATTTAGAAGGTCGGTTCAATTCTGTCAACATGTGTAATGAACCCAAAGACTATAGCCCTAATCCAGAAACCTTGGATAACTAAGTGTAGGGTTTCTTGTATGGACAAGGAAATATTTATATATTATCTTCTGCACAAAAACCCAGGATATGTTGCATTAAGGAGTATACAAGCCAATCTTCTACCACAGTTTAGCTCATGTAATATGACAGCAGTGATCTTAATCTGATGTTTAGACAACGACACAGAGCAAGTTATAAAACATCTCTACCTCTCTAGTGAGTCAGCAGAACCCTCGCCATCCCAGGAGATAGTACATTTGATAGAGCACTGCAAGGCAATAAAACTACAACTTGTTATTGGAGATTCTAATATCCACCATATCCTGTGAAGTAGCAAATGCACCAATAATAGAGGTAACTCATTAGTGGACTATGTATTAACGTAGATAGATA
The DNA here is from genome assembly GCA_963583905.1 of Stenurella melanura. Taxonomy (NCBI): domain Eukaryota; kingdom Metazoa; phylum Arthropoda; class Insecta; order Coleoptera; family Cerambycidae; genus Stenurella; species Stenurella melanura. The sequence continues at coordinate 75,076,971 of OY757310.1, read as the reverse complement.
GATATTGAAGTCACCTTCGTTACTGCAGAAAATCAGACTGTGATTACTTTAGCATCACAGAGAATCTCAACATACATAGAAGTTTCTATTTTATATCATAGATGGATTCGATTTAATTTGGAAGGTGGTAGAAAGAAACCTCTATTACAATCTCAGTCAGACCAATAAAAAACAACTCGAAGAATTTCTTATTAGTCGCCTATAGTTTCTTATGACAAATTATATAGACATGATAGAAGATATTGACCTTAATGTTGTTAAGTTGCAGGAAACCCTCTTTCGAGTTATGGTGATACTTGTCTTTTAAAAGATGCCAGAAAAGGATGTATGAAACCTTGATGGAGCAAATATCTGGACTGGCTGAGAGTAGAAACGAGAAAACTGCAGCAAATCAAAAAAGTAAAATTGTCGAAGACTAGGAGGGCATGCAAGGTCTGTCTAAGGCTGTAGAAAAGACTATTCACGAAAGGTAAAGAGCACCATGGATATGTTTTTGTAGAGGAGTGTATTTTACCTCCTCAGCTGCTCGACTCAAAAAGATAATATCCAAAGATCTTTGACAGCAACCAACTCATGAACTGAGAGGATTAGTCTGTTACAACTGACTCCTCTGAGATATCTGAACTCTAAAAAAACTGTGTTTCCAGATAGCGTTGTGTCTTGCCCATTGTATAGTACCCAACCCCCACTGCAGGTTGCAAATGGGTCACTGGATGACACAACAGGTATTGACTATTGGGTATTGGAATATATTGAAAATATAAAATATGTCTAAAAAATTACAGTGTTAATACTTCTCTTTACTGTATTGAATTATTTTATATACTAATACGATCACTAAAGAACTTTTATTATTATTATCATTAATTAAATGCACTGATCAAGTTAAAACATATAGTTAGGTCCTAAAATGCAAATTTGACGAGCTGTTTGCAACTTGCATACTAAAGAATAAGTCCCGAAGGTATAATCTAGGAGCCAGCGTACAAACTACCTGACACATATGTACCAGCTACAGCATGGCGTACAACAAAAGTGAATTTTCCTATCTAATGAAGCACTTATAAATCCACTCTCAATGGATGTCTTGAACGTTTTAAATGGTTCTATTAGTATATCCGATATTTACGTGTGCAACTTGAATATTAATAAAGGTCCTGGACCTGACAACATAATATTTTTATCTTATCTAGACCTTAATTTATCATGTTTAATTTGCTCATTTACACAGACTTTGTATATGCCTTCAATAGAATCAAGTGTCTGTTGTACAAGTTGAATTTGGCAGGAATAAATGGATCTTTTTTGAAATGGTCTGAAAGCGATTTACTTGATTGAATACAGAGTGTTTGAGTTAACAATTTCAGATTGAGAGAAATTCAAGTTACATCAGATGTACCCCAAGTACCCTTGCTTTTTAGTATACTTCATCAATGACATCCATGAGTGTTTTACTAATGATTGTTTCCTCTTATTCCCTGATGATCTTGAATCGTTTTCTGAAACAATCATCACTGAAGATTGTAACAGATTTGATTAGTCTTATTACATGAAGTCACCGTAATGGTATATATCCTATTATAATAGGGATTCCCTTCAATATGTTTAGTACATTAACAACCCACCGCTTGACAATGTTTCTGTTATTAAATACCTGGGACTAATACTAGACCCATTATTAACCTTCACGTTCATATTTCTCAAACTGTTACCAAATCACTAAAGATGCTGGGTTTTATTAAATGAGATTTGTGTTATTTTACCAGTATTAGTTCTATTAAGCTACTTTACTGTTCACTTATAAGGCCACACTTAGAATGTGATCGAACTCTATACCGTAATATACACATCCAGGATCGAAAATAATTTCATTAAAATTTCTTGTGTAATATCGCTTTTAATTAGAATAAAAATCTTGATTATGCAAGTTTTGAAAATGATCTTAACAGTCCTCTTTCATAAATTAAATTAATTATTTAAAAAAATCTGCTTGATATTTACTTGTCATGGCACATATAAATCCCATATGCGACACTGAAAAGGACAGCGATATTTTGTGCAACACTAACAGAGATATATCCAGGTTAAGGAGCCGAAACTCATACACAGTTGAACGTCAACTAAACAGTTTAGCTGCAATAAAAGATTGAATTTTCATAAGACGTACAAATTTCACTATTGTTTTAAAAATAAGCCTTACAAATGATACAAATAGGTAATGTAAGAAATTTTGCGATGTAAGTAAATGTACTATATGATGCAGATATTATAATTATACCATTAAAATCATCTATTACCTACTTCAATCGGGTACTAAAAGTCCGATTCGGATTATCCGAATCATCATGAGCGTATTTAATCTTGACGTGTCCAATCCACAGTAAAAGTCCGAGGTCATCGGCAGCATTTCTGCTAGATCAAAGGAGTGTCGCATATGGGATTTATATGTGGTCATGGCTTAAAAGTAGACACCTTGCACGCAGGACCGTCTCTAGAGATTTGGCCGCTGGTGTGGAAAATCTAAAATGCTGCCTCCTACTTCAAAAGTAACAAAATAAAAATAACCAAAAACTTTGGCGTTCTAATGTAAAGAGTGAACATAAGTTAGTATGTATATTTTGTATTAAAAACAAAATATCAGTGCAATTGTATGCAGTGCGTACCAGACCCATTAGGCTAGGGCCAAGGGTAAGATAAATAAAATAGTCTGAGCATTAAGCCACACAACCATTGAGTTAGAAGGTAAGGAGAAGCTGTCACGTGATCAAAAACGGCATCATTTCGCCATCTTGTTACTACTTTTCCTTCAAATAGTGACAGTTTGTTTTCCGTTCGATTTATTGTGATTTTTACTGATAGTTTGTTAAATTTTAGACAATAAACATTAAAAGGACTATGGTGTTGTGGGCTAAAAGAAGTTGCTCTTCTAGAGACGGCGTTGACAAGAAGAAATTAACGGGAATAACATTTCATAGGTAGTGTAAACAACAAACAGAGCCGTATTAAAAAAAAAAGCTAATTAAATGTTTTTATAATATACTCAGGTTAAATATTTCGTAGAATAGAAACAAATGGTTTATTTTAGGATAACATCGCACATATTGAATTGAACATTTATTTACGTTATCCAGATAGACCGTCTCGTCGGGGTACAAAGTTCTTATTATTTTAATTAGTCCGGGTCTGGCAAAACCACCATATTGTTAGTACATTTAGCCACGCCTACTGATGCCATTTCTGTATCGGAAATTTGTATAGGATGTCTTCTCCCTACCTTCTAACTCAAAGCTCACAACACATAAGATAGCATCAATTTGACTTGAGTGTCATTTATATAATAATAACGTTTAATTTTATGATATTAAACTTTTATTTCATTGTAGTTACAAACGCATATTTAATTCCAATTAATATTGATTTAAAATTTAATTATATAAACAATTATATAAAATTGCCCTAATTTAATCATATTAAAAAATGCATGGCCCATTTATTCGACTGCTCACCACCGCCCCCTAAAAATAGACGGAGGTGTGTGGGGCACACCTTGCACACCCTCTACACGGCCCTGCTTGCAGGTTTAAAATTTCTGTCTTTGGACCTCCACTAACTCAGATGTATGCCAGTCATATTTTTGTAATTGCTAAGTGATAATTAATCGGTAAAAGATAAATCAACTTCATACTTGTTTGTTATGCCTAGTGACATAGCTTACCAGTTTAGAATGTCTGCCTGTGGATCTCCACTAACTGTGATGTATGCCAATCGTATTTCACTAAGTGGTAAGTAATTGATACAAAAATATACAACTACTTGCACCAATAGTAAAAGACATTTCCAGTTATTTAGTGAAGTTTCTCGTATCAATTTCATTGTCTACTATGCTCCAAGGAACAGGATTAATAATGTCTCTAGCTGATACCCATGTGTCAGGTAACTGCACGTTGGCTCCTGTACTATATCTTTTGAGATAGAATTTGAAACTAACAGTTTTGAAGTATCATTAGTGCACAAAAATTTCAACGAGCTGTTGTATATTATAAGATAATTATTTTCAGGCCGAAGTAGATGTATCTCCTAGGTTTCTTCTAGAAGAACTATATTTTAATATACAAAATCAACCAAGATGGAGTTCCTCAATTAAAGAAGCCCACAAGGTACAGATCATTGATGAGCACACGGACATTACTTACAATATTTCAGAAGATGGTGCCGGTGGGCTAGTTTCAAGTAGAGATTTTGTTAATTTACGTCATTGGGCTCGTGTAGAAAATTGTTATGTGATTTGTTTTATAAAAACAGATCATCCATCTTTACCAGTTACCAAAAAGTTTGTTAGGTAAGATTTTAATCAATTTAATAAATTTTAAAAATTTGCAAAAATGCAAAACTGTAAGAAAATATGCCTTAAAATTGGCATGCAACCAACAATATATTCAAATTCTAATAAAACATACCTAAAAAGAAATTAAGAAAAAATGATATAGGGCCCCACACATTTTTTATGGAAAGTGGTCATCGGTTAGATTGGCTAAAAATTTGGTATGTTGTAGTTCACGACTCACCAACCAAAAGTTCTAAAGGCTGCAAGGCCCGAAAATTATTATTTATAACACGCTTTTATTAGGTCGACCTGCAACTGTATAATAAAATCTAAGGAACTGAATTTCACCCACTTCTAATAGTTGTATCATCATGAAACTTGGCAATAGGGTATGTGCACTATATAACAATTCACTTCAAATGATGCATTAATATGAAGTAATACATAAATATGAAAGCCTGAATGCATTCATATTAATTATATCATCAGAATAAAATAAATATTTAATAAACAAATTGACCTAAATTTCAAATATGTAAATGATTTCGAAAACGCAATCTTATTGGATATTGATGCTGGTGACATCATCTTCTATATGTTTCTGACAGATTATCCACCATATTTGTGAGTATAATTAATCGTGTTTGTATAAATATAGCTATACTGGCCTATTATAATTATTAAATTTATGATTTAGTTTTCGTATTATTGTACATTATTATAATAGTAATAACAATAATAAAAGTTTTTTATTGGTTAAAAATAAATAAATAACCAAAAGGCAATCGACCGAAGTCCTTTACCCTGTGTTTTACCAAATATAAAGTTGAATTTCAAAGTTAACAGTGGAGTAGAATAGGTATTAATAATTAATACATTGAGTAAAAAAAGTTATTGTTGTATAGTTCTTTCAGGAAATTTGTGTCTTGAACAAACGTTATCTCTTGAGATTAATAAAGGTTCCAAAAAATCGATTGTGGAAGCCGTTACTTTGTGATAGTTAATCATGACGATATGAGAAGGAAAACTACTTTGTTTTCTACCACTAAAATTTATTGTAACATACACGTTACTGCAGTTTCGGTACTTTAACGTACCATTTTCAAACGTTGATTCAAATGAATTCATTTGAATCAACGTTTGAAAATGGTACGTTAAAGTACCGAAACTGCAGTAACGTGTATGTTACAATAAATTTTAGTGGTAGAAAACAAAGTAGTTTTCCTTCTCATATCGTAATAAAGGTTCCATTATTTCCAGATTTTTCTAGTAAATTTGGTGGAGCTTCAGTATTCGTTGACAAAGCAGGAGTGCTTCTTTACTTCCCCCTACATTTTTCTTCGTCAAAAATTTATATGCATCTCCATCTTCTAAAATTTCGGCCCCCTCAAAAACTCCAGGCCCAGAGGCAAACACCACTCTCCCCCTGAGCAGGCCCGAGTATTTTGGTTTTTTGGTACAGGAGTTCATTAGAAGGGATTATTGGAGTGACGAATTTTTGTAATTACTCGAAGAGCGGATGTTTCTCTAACTTGTATATTTTTTACGGCTGGGTTTTGACAGTTAAGATAGAGGGTATGCCCATAATCTAAAATTGGTCTGCATATAGATTTGTATATCTTGATGGCCGCAGTGAGTTTAATTCCCTTGTTTTTATATATACGAGACCTGAAAAATTTAGCTCTTGAAGTTATTCTGCGCTTTACTAATTTTGTATGGTGGTTCAGGTTGAGCTTTTGGTCCAGATGGATTCCTAGGTATTTGACATTGCTAACTAGTTGTATTTGATGTTGAGCTAGGGTTATGGTAGGGGAATAATTAGACGGGGTGTGATTGAAAATCATTAATTGTGATTTAGTGGCATTAGCTTCTAATCTCCATTTATTCAGCCAGGATTGAGTGTTGTCCGTAAGTACTTGTAATTTTTCTATGATTTTAGACAGCGTTTTTCGTGGACTGTCAGAGCTATATCATCAGCATATTGTAGCAGGTATGAAGAGTGATTTGAAGGGCATGACAATATATCGCAGCAGTATATATTATAGAGCAGGGGTGAGATTGGAGAGCCTTGCGGTACCCCCTGATCAGCTGTGAATTCTTCAGATGTGCAGTTGTTTATTTGTACTACCAGTTTTCTGGACTGAAGGAAATCTTTGATGATATTGTATTAGATAGTCTGGTGTTTCTAGTTTCTTCAATTTGAAAAGAAGACCTTTATGCCACACACTATCAAAGGGTTTTTTAATGTCTAGAAATAGAGTTGCAGTTCTTAGGTTGGACAATTTACTTGTTTGGACGTTAGAGATGAGAACAGTGAGTGGGTGTAAAGTGGAGCATTTTTCCTTGAATCCAAATTGATGTGTAGGGATGTGTTATCAACATTGAGAATTTTATTTCTTAAGATTTTTTCAAACAGTTTACATTATTATATTATATGTAATAATTTGGTTTATTTGCGATTTATGTTAGCAACATAACCTTAAAAGATAGCAGAATTAATTCTGTCACTTTCCGCGAATAATCGGTTATAATAGTTAGTTGTAAATAGTACCGCTATAGTACACAATAGAGATGTGACGGCGATCACCGTTACTGCTACTTATCACCTGAGCAATTCAACTGAGCAATTGGGGTAGCGTTTGATGAGAAAAGATCAAAGCGATTTAAAGAGTGATATAATCACTGCTTCTAAGAACAGTGATTGTTGAACGATCACCGTAGCGATCACTGTGATTAAAAAATTGCCATTTGCCCCATCTCTCGTACACAATGCTGCATTGTTTATATAGAAAGTGACTTCACATGTCTTTTTTGGTATAGAATATGTAATAATGTGAATCTAAATTTCTTTTAAAATTATTTAAAAACATGTTTTTGCTGAAAAATTGTTTCGGCTACATATAATGTAATAACGAGTATTTGATATTTTTTGAGTTAAAAAAAAAGTACACACATCCCATTGTGTGTAGCTCTGATGGCAATACAATCTAGCATACTCAATATTATAATATGTTCAAAATGGCCGCCGCCCCAAGATGGCGGATTATTATTTTCTTTCCAACTCCCTTGATATGGGTATCAAAGGAAAGAGCTTGACAAGTAGAAAACGATAAGGTGAGGGATGTCATTCTAAATCCAATATAGCAGATTATAATTTTCTCTACAACCCCTTTGATATGGGTATCAAGAGAAAGGGCTTGACAAGTAGAAAAAAGGTGAGTGACGTCATACTAAATCCAATATGGCTGATACAAAACTAAGAAGAAGAAAATAAATAATTTAAAAACGCTTTTAAGCATAAAGTGAAACTTAAAAAATGCACTAAAAAGCAGAAAATAAATAATAGTAAACATAAAAGAGTGGTGCGCCCAAAATACCTGGAAAAACAGTAAGTTTTATTCATCAGGCACCCTATGCTTTTACGTTTACTATTATTTATTTTTTACCTTTCAGTGCATTTTTAAACAGTTTCAGTTCGTTCTAAAGCGTGTTTTTTAATTTTTTTAAATCATTTATCTTTCTATAGCCGTTTGAAGCGTTTGTATTTTGCCATTACACGATTTTAGAACTAAATACTCTTCTTCTGTTCTACGAACAGTGATTTCTGAGGATTTTATGACGAATTGAATCAGTTTATAGAAATACTTCATCACATACCATTTTTGAGGCCTTGAGGCTCAATCTTCAGCAAAAATGCTGTTTTTGACCAACTTTGACGTATCAGAAATTTTTACCCTGATGATAGCCGTTACCTACCATCAAATGAAGATTATCGATATAGAGAATGATGGTATTAACTTATTTTGTGGAACATTTTTTACAATCTGAAATTCCTGATGAAATCATATGAGTATGACAAATGCATCATCGAATTTATGATGATTATTTATAATATTGCATCAATGTGTGAAATACATTTGACTCCCCTCCTTGTTCCCGTCTTTACACCTTTTTTCCTTTAAATAATGCATCAATTTTATATTATAATTATATTAATGGAAATGGGTTTAAAGAAGGGGGGGGGGTGCTTGAAGTTAGATTTTGTCACAATAAATTTTTACCACATGTATAATTTCATCATAATTTACAGATTGTAAGGAAATGCCTCTCAAAATAAGTTAAAACCTCTATTGGCTACATTGACTTATCTTCATTTGACACGAGGTAATAGTAGTGGAAGACATTCGGTTCAAAAGTTACGTTACATCAAAGTTGGTCAAAACAGTATTTTGTTATGTTTGAGCACCAATATCTAAATAATGGTACATAATTTATTTATTTATTTTATTTACGGGTTAGCCCAATAACACATTTAAAATACAGGAAGACATGCTTAATAACAATTAATAGATTAATTACAAAAAAACAAAACAAAAAATAAACATACACTTTAAATACATAAATAACATATAATTAACAATGACGGTATATCTCCTTAATTATATTAATTAAGCTTTTTTACTATTTTACATTTGTATTTTGACTTGTGCAAAAATTTTATAATTTAAAGGATCAATAAATCTATCTATATTTCTAAGCTATCAATAATTACATCAAGTGTCTTTTTAACTTATTAACTTATCGACTGAGATATGAAAGAAATCTAATTGGCTATTATTAGCATTTCTTACAATTCTACATAAGCTTAGATTAGTACCATATAAGGTTCGGTAATTCTGTATAGAGAACATATACGTTTCTCTTAAATGTCTCTGTGGAACATAGAAGTCTATTGTAGAGAGTAATTCTGGTGAGTCAATATGTCTGCGTAGATTCTTCGTTGCTTTAAGGTACAAAGATGATAATGAAGTACATTCATAAATTGGATTTAATTTGCCATAAAAAGAATCTTCTGGATTAACGTTTCATTGTTCATAGTACAGAAAAAAATAATTTTTTTCTGGCAACGTGTAATGGCAAAATGGGAACGATTCAAACTGCTGAAGAAAAAAGTACTATTTTTCGTCCCGTATGGCCATGAGAACTTTTGATCAGTGTGTCGTAAACTATGACATACAAAATTTTTAGCTAATTTAACTGAGGGCCACTACATAAAGAGTAATCTGTGTCCTTTGTGATATTATTGGACATTATTTAATTGGATATTGTAGTTAAGGTAGGATGAAGTTCTTTCTTGGCTGATATCCCACTGGCCTGAATTATTTTACACTCCCCGTCCCCGTGGGCCATTTGTCGCAAATATGCGACAACATTTTAAGGTAGATTTTATTGTTTTAAGTTTATTTTTAGTGAAAGTTTATTAACAATATTGTTAAATTACAAAAAAATTGGATATAAACTGAATCACTTGTTGTTACTGTCGGCCCAAGGAAATATGAACATATGCAATTCGGTGTTTTCACAAATTTTAAAACCTGTTTGACTGTGAAGATAATACTTAATTATGGTTAAAAAAAAATTGAATTTTCCCAAGCAATCGATTTATTCCTTAAAATATGCCCTTTTAAATTTGAATTTAAATTTTACCATGAAAAACCGTACTTCACCGTATCCCGCATTGATGACATTAGAGGTTACATTGTCGGTAAACAAACAGCAAAACCTTAACGTTTTATAATGGAAAATAAGTGGTGTTTTGTACCAGGGTGCAAAAATACATCCAAGAATGCACCCGAAAAGGTTTTCGTGACAATACCAAAACAAAAACAACGCAAAATAAAGTGACTTAAAGCCGTGATCCACCACGTGATCCACCTACAACAGCATCAGTATTATTTTTCTGCCGTGAGGATTATTTCAAAGTAAGTTGAGTCAGTAAAGTAAGTTTTAAACTTAATTATCATGTATGAGTATTAGTCTAAAATAATGAATAACTAGCTACCTAACCCTGTTTACATTACAAGTTTATGACCAACATTTGTAGGTTATTTTTATATAATATCAACCTTGTATGTATATTATATAACTATATACAATAATCATAATATAGGAATCATTAGACTACGTTAAAGTAATAATAGATAACTACAAAGAGAAAAAAAAGTACTTATGTTGCAGCTTTCACTTCTGCTATGTTGAAACGTTCATCTTTCTTCATAAATTATGCGATGATGAACACATCCACTGCCGGTAAATTTCCTGAAGTAGCTCTTACGAATCCTGTATTGGCCATTTCGAATTAAATCATGGGGAAAAACGTACAAAAAGTCTTTAAAATGCCATATTTATATACTACGTACATGCGATATTACTGTTTGATGTAATCGATGACGTTACCAGTGTCACCACCAATAATGGCGTGTTTCGCTTAGCTGCTCAAATATTCAAGTTTTATGTTATTAATTTGTTGAAATATTAATTTAATGGATGGCGGATTGCTTTTTAACTACAGGGAAATGCTTTAATACACTAAGTACTTCATTTTAATAACACCGAAAAAGCTAATTTGCATATAGCGAAAACACCTAATTCTTGCCCCTCAGCAGAATATGTGAATGTCGGAATCTAGTTTCATTAGGCCCTCAGAAGTGCACTAAAAAATTTTAGGCTGCAAATGAACAACATGATCTCTGTTGGACAAATTGGGATGTGTTGAGTATACTCGGCATTTTACCTATAAACATTTTAAACTTTAAACGTGTATACGTGACGTTAGTTCTCAAAGGGTTAGCTTAACAACTACAAGTTTTGTTAGTCTAACGATCAAAGTAATTTATTTTTGTTTATACCACCACAAAGAACATAAAAACAACTATAATCTGAAATAAAAATTTTTGATGTATGACTTGATGCGCCTAAATAATCAACGATTTGATTTTTTAGGAGTTGTTATAAACATTTTAATTTGAAACTTGGCTTGATAGTTTAATTCCACAAGGGGTATATTCTTCTAAAGTTTTGTTACAATATGTGCATTATTGTTCAAGTTGTCATCAATTGTTTCAAAATGGCCCCCACAAAATGTTTTTGTTTTACGATCTGACATATTGACCAAAAAGTTTCAGACAAATCGAGTTTTCTTCGCAATTTCATTGTGAATAATTTTTGTCTCTTTCTTTATTGCGTTACGGGTTATACAACCAGAGATATTTGAGAAAAACTGCGAAAAAACAGGATTCTGAAAATTCTTTTGTATACACAAAAGCTTTCTACCACATGGATTTCATCCAAAACTTTTTCCTACACTTCTTGAAATCTTTTCAACAAGTTCCAGGAAATTGCTATAGGAAGGCAATTCCTTTCTAAGCAATATAGATTATTTTTAGATTTACTCCACTATGAAGTTCTAGGCTATATCTAATTTATTAAAATATAAAAATTCCATTTTGACATGCCTTGCAATTATTCAATTTTCTCATCAACTCGTTATTTATTAATTTTATTTTATTTTCTCAAGTATTGCAAAAAGAATTTACTGATCGCGAACAGTAGGTGACCTTTCATGTCTCACTTACAGTTCGTGGTATGTAATTTACATTTGGAAAACATACATTGTAGTAATATCTATATATTTTTTTGCAGAGGTGAAAATGGAATTGGTTGTTATATAATGGAAGCAATACCAGATAATGAAAATAAATGTAATTTTTATTGGATTCTTAACGTAAATTTAAAGATATGGTTGCCTAGTTCTGTTTTAACTAATGAGATGGCCAATATGATGTTTAATTTCGTGAAAGACTTAAGGCAACATATCTCGAACTATCCAATATGACTGAATATTTAAGATAAGTGCATTTATCTTTAAGTTGCAAATATATTTTTTTATATTGCCGAACTATATTACGTATTAAATTAAATTATTTACACATTAAAAATTTGATTTTTGTTCTACAAGTGTATATTTTCAACTTATAGTATATTACTCCAGGAAATATGGTTTGCTTAACGCAGCACGTCATATGATGATAGGCAAAATATTGCAATCTGAATAAATTTCTTTATTAATATGGTTTCTTTGCCCTGAGACTATGTTAATTTCAACATTAGTTTCATTTTACTTCACTTTTTTAATGGGCTTTCATAACTATGTACAAATAAATGAAATATTTTAGTAAAGGTATTTAACAGAGTGAAAAGAAATTATTAATCAAAAGAAAGATTCTCATATTTATCTGTGTTTTTGTCAGAGTTCCTAGGGCAAAATCATGTTTAAACAAGAATTAATGTGTGATACAAGTTGTCTGTAGCTTTATTAATGGTTAAGCATTTTTACTGGTATATCTTAAACTAATTAAAAAAAAAAAAAGGAACAGTAGTATAGGACTTTTCATATGAGATATGTTTAAGTACTTGGGATACAAGGATAAACAACATTTTGTGCTTATCTGACAGTTTTTTGTTTAGTATTCTGTATTGCTGAGAATTCTCAGCAGTCACGAATATAGTAAATTGACTTAAATATGATCATTTGCTAGTTCGTACTTATAATTTTGGAAAATAATGTAGATGTAGAAGTAAAACTTCTGTCACAATATCCTCATATCTGACTTTTAGCTATCATCCACTAGACAAATATACAAATAAAATCTGTAAGTTTTAAAACACTATCATGCTATTATTACTTCAGAAAGACAAGAAGTAAACATACATGCTTTTAAGAATGAAGAAATATGAAGCAGGTAAAAACAGCAAGTAAAAGCTGGTCTTATATAAGTTGGAATCTGATTATAACACTACGATATCTGGTAGAAAAAATTAAAGTTCTCTGATGGTGCTTGTGATTATAATGCTGCATTGTATTTGTTAATAGGCAAATATAATGGAAACCAGATAATTTTCTCTTCATTCGCTAATTAAGGCAATAGTATGACTAGCAAATTGTGGAGTAGCCGAGATGTGTATAATTTTTGTCATAAAATACGGTAATTTCAGTGTAACGGCACAGCAGTACACCAACCTAATTTGCTTGTGTTTTTCAACCAGCCGTGCTTTAAGAGAAGCTACAACAATTATTTTTGCCAATTTCTCTGACAACAAAAGTATAAAGCTAATAGGCTACAAGCCCATCGAATTTTTTAAAGGATCAAGTGACCCAGCATGAATTATATTCGGTACGATGCTGGCATATGAAACCGTAATTTTAGGCACTATGCCGTCACTTTTGGGCGGTACAGGTGAGTACACAGATAAATTGAATTTTCCATCCGAAATTGCACTCTTCAGACAAAATAACCTTGTAGGGTATTCTTCATGTTGATAGTTCATAAAAAGTAATCACCTAGAACCTACTGCTGTACAAAAATAATGGAGGAAGCCAGAAAGAAGAATTTTTGATTTTCCGAAAATTTTCCCAGTCATATAGGTAATTTAATACTGTATGGCGTTTGTACAATTAGATTTGCATGCTTTCATAGATCCAGTATTCAGCAATACCGTACATATTTGGTGGTTACAGGGTGAGAAAACTCAGGCACAACCCCTTCCCTAGACCCGTAGGGTACAAGATCATTGCAAAATGTAACTACCAAATATGTATGCCCACAGGGATTTTAACAGCAATGTTTCACAATTTCGGCGGGGTCGTCTAATTAAAGAAGATAATAAAACCGCATTAGTAAAAAACATATAAAAGTACCGCCATACACTGGAATCTCAGGGTCGAATGCAATAAAATTTTAAAATGAAATCAAATTCACTTTATCACGTTGTGTGCATTTGTGATGCACAGGGTACATGGCAGTCTTGTACCGCTAAACCTCAACTTTGTTATGTATGATTTACTATTATATAAAAATGGTTTATTTTATTGAGAAAAATGTTTCATGTTGTTCATGTTCCCGAGCCTTGTTTATAATAATTAAACCAGACAGATTATTATGAAATTCAGTAAGGTTCTGTTCTGATAGTAGACGAAGCAGTTCAAAAGATTCAGGTGGATCTGTTAGGATCACTGCACTGAGATGCAGATGCAGATAAGAGTGTTATGGTAATTCTCAAGAGTAATTTTAAAACTTAATAAAAGTTAAAATCAATAAAAAAATAGTACCATATTTTAGAGTAGAATCTTCTTTTTCCAAGGAGGCTGCATTTAAATTAATAATGGCTTTTGTCAGCGAACCTCAGCGCTAGCATGCAGTTCCAACGGACTATATCATAATATTATAATCACGAGGTAACATCAGTTTGTCAGGCCTCGGCTGACCGAGCGTATTTCTATTGATCCAACTGAGCTGAAATTTTTTTCTGACGATATAGACATGCTATACTTTATAACGACAAAATAAATAATGGGAAAGTACTATATCGCTAAATGATCTTATTGTAAATTTTTGAAGGGACTTGAAAATGTATATATAGTTCAAATCACCAATCTTGTCATTCACATTATCACCTTTTAATTTCCGAATCAAATTGATTCAAGGTCAAATAACGTGGCACGCATGGCATATTATTTGAGAGGAATTTTCAGTAAAATAATAACAGCACAATATGACTAACATAACCTCAAACTTTAAGTTTTTGTTAGTTTATTCTCATTTTTAATGTTTTTTTTCCCATTTCTAGATTGGGTCCAGTGTAACATTTATAAACTCTCAAATATTATACAGAGAATTTATTAATATTGTTGATTTTAAGAAACGTACTCTGTTATTTACAGGCAAAGAATTTATATAAATAGAAGCCGGGATAAAGTGTAAAAGTCATACGATGCTGTTGCCAACATGACCAATATACTTTTTTCTCACCATTGCGTTCTATGATACAGTGTTGACTGTAACGCTATGTCTGTTGTAGCCTGTCCAAGACCGTGGTATGAGTGTAGCATAGACATATGTCTAACTCCAGTTATTTAATAACAATTATTCATGTTTGACTCAATTACCTTTTAAATTATTTTCGTGTTTAGTGTGTATACGTTTATTCCTATTGAACTGTAAAAATGGGAAAGAACTGTGTTGTTTGTGGAGTGCAAGTTTTTGTTGAACTCATGTCTTATACGTACATAACAAGATATTGAATATCTATATCTTGTAGGTAGGTACTTTATAGCTATTACCAGGCTTAATTTTTACAAAATTGCATTGAATTGTTTTTTAACTTTTAGATTTCCCATAAATGAAGCCTGGTTTGGCGGTAATTAAAAGTATTAACTTTAGGGAAATAAATATATACAACTTAGAATTGGTTGACAACCAACACATATTCTGTCTTTAAACTGTCGTCGCATTAGAGAAACAGCATATAAACATTACTTGATGCAATTTTAAGTCGTATATTATCTCCCCAGCTCTTGAAAATGGTTTATTTACAGATCAAAATTTTTCACAAATTGGCTGATTAAGGTTATATTTACATTTATTTGACAACTCAAAATGAGCTGCAACAAAGATGGGGCTACAGTAATTTTGGTCATAAAGACAGAGGTGGTTATAAAATGTAATGTCTGAACTATGTTGTCAACACACTTGTAAATGTGTATCTGCTTCTATTTATATTAATTCTTTGTAGTTAACGGTCTGTTTTTAATATTCAACGAGATTAAAACATTGTATTTATTCTATATGAGAGAGTTTATAAATGTTACACTGGACCCGATCTAGAAAAACAAATAACAATATTAAAAATGAGGATAAAGTTACAAAAAGTAAAATTTGAGGTTATGTTAGTCATATGGTGCTTACTATTCTATTATTATTTCATACAGTTTTAATTTTATAATATAATATTCTCGCCAAGTGACAACACTACTTCAGTGATCGGATAGACTAATTACAAAAACTACGAAATCAACTACATCACAGACTTACTTTCGGAGTGCATATTATAAATTGTATCCCTCACATCCATTTTCTTACCTACACCAAGTCCTTAGTTTTATTTTTCTTTTTGAGTCCATATTTTGCCACAGTAGTATTTGGAGCGTTCTGTTTCTCACAAGTTTCCTTACAAATCCGTTGCAGCACCGGCATACAATTACCCAATGCATTAGAAGTACGCTAAAAGAAAATTTACTTTATAAACATCTGCCACATTTAATTTTGTGATTTACCTCATGGACCGCGTGCAAAGGTAAAAGGGTTTGCTGATTGAAGTACTCAATTAATTTCACCACCGTGTCTCTGGGTACTGCATTCAGTCTTTTGCCGGGTATTTTGAAATTAGTTTCTTTACAAACAGTAAAACTAAAGCACTTATAAATTATTTACATAATTACAAGAAAAACCACAGTACAAAACACTACAAACTTATATAAATACGAGAGGAAATAGAAAATCATTAAATTTGACAAATGCGCCAACTACACACTACTGAACTGAGAGAATCGTGAACGTTGGTTGCGGCTACAACAAGCGGTTGTATTATTCATCTTTTAAATGCATTGTTATGCCTGGAACTTCTGTCATAGCCCCATCAGATGTGACTTTCAGTTATTTACATTGCAGTGCCCTAGTATTTAAGCTGATAGAAAAATCTCATGTCTTTGATAAGTATATCAATTAATGACGTGAACGACAAGATTGGTAATTTCGACTTTCGACCAAGATAATAGACCAATTATTTCGATTTTGGTAAAAATTTGGCTTCAGAATATTGATAAATAACGATGCAAATAAGGATAAAATGTTGTGAGACAAATTTCAGGCTGTTTACCCTAGCAATAGTAAATATTTATAGGTACAGGAATATATTTAAATATATTTTTTAAACACTCTTTGAAATAATCTAGTAGTTCTAGTTGTAGTTTTTGTATTTTGTTTAATGTTTATTGTTCATGACAGGAATCAACTAACAAAAAATATTGTGTTCATTTTGTAATATACTGGGTGACCATGAAAGATGCGTATGCAATAGTATATATTATAAACATAAATAAATATTCTATACAAAAAGCATTAGAAATAATAAAGTCACGTATTTTTGAAATTTGATTGAAGATTACAATTACTGTGAAAAAGTATTTTTTTGACTTTTTTGAATCTTAAATGTTAAATGTTTTCTTAACTGCTTCTCAAGTCACCGAGATAACTCCTAGAAAATCTAGAATGATTTTATGTTAGGTAAAGAGAAACAAGGCCCTACAGTTTAAAATATCTCTAACAGTAATTCAATACTACTTGAAGGGCACAGGCTAAAAAGGGTGGAGGTCACAAATTATTAGTTTAGGCGAGTCTGCCTGGGATTTTTCACAAACATTGTCTATACTATTTGAGTCAGCCACGGATTCTTATAGGAAAAATTCCGCTAAACAAGATTGTCTTATGAACAACTTTCCTAAACTACGAGCTTCATGGTCAAATAATTGTTTTAACAAATTTTTCTTTGTTTTTATTTAATAAAATGAAAACGGTTTGGCGGATCCGAAAAAATCTTGATGCGAGCGAAAGATATTTTCAATATGTGTCATTTGGCGTCAGGCACACCTCACTTTGTCAACCCGTTCATTTGTTATAGCCAAAATAAATTTCATAATTAACAAATTGATTGCTCCGAAACTAATGAGGTCAGGATATTGTTTTTTTCAAAATATATGCCATTTATACCAAAGAATATACTATATTTTTTTGGCCCGATATCTTCAATACTTTTTAATTGTTTAAACAATTGGCATAATTTGTTAATTGGCAAATAACTTTTTTTTATATAGTTTGATCGACTTGAAACCAACTTTAAACGATAAATATTGATGTCGGGCATAACCCCCATAGAAGACTGCACGAATGCAACTTTTTGCGTTATTTAAAGTTGAAATTAATTTAACAAATTACCAAATGAAATAACTCGGCTCTGGGTAAGCGTATCGAAATGGGGTTTTGTGCATATGAAAGTGCCTGCAAAAAGGAAAATTTTGAGAACAGGAAGACTTCGATCAGATAACCGGAACCGGAAATAGAAGGGACATTGCGTGAGAGACTCCAATTTGTTTATTAACAACTTTTTGGACTGGAGGTTCGGTGCAAATGAAAGCTAATAAGTTTTTCCATCAACCACAAAAAGTTCTACAAAATATATTCAATCCGTGAAGAGTTATATGCGTTATTGATCTTTAACAAGATCTCTTCTGCAACGTGAAAATAGTAATATTTGACGCACAATAGGGTGGCGGGTTCGATTCTCGATGTGGGCAATTTTTTTTCCCGTCAAATTTGCATTTTTTCATGTAACCAAGTATTTTTTATTATAATAAATGTCTTTACTTTCTGAGAAATTTTTAAAAACGTCGTAAACAATTTTCTTTTTGCAATTTTCATTAAATGAATGGCTATCTTGCAACAAACATATGATTGTTCTTGTCCAACGAGGGTTTGTCGGTAGCTTTTGTTTTTTTTTTCTACTTCTTTTGAAAGAGAAGGCTTGTTTTACTTTATTTGAGGGGGGGTGCCTGTCTAGAGATGACCAAAAATAAAAAAGAAACAATTTTTTTTTCACATTTTTCTTATAATGAAAAAAAGTTCACGTCTCATGAAAAAAACACACACTTTGTTATTTGTAAATGAGAAATAATCAAAAGATTTAACTATTTTAATGGCATTATTATTTTATTGTTTTAATTACAAATATTTACAATTAATAACTATTAACGCTAGTAACTATTAGAGTATTCCACCGTTCCATGATTTCGAGTATAAGAAATGTAGAGCATACAAAGCAGGTGCACAGCATCAGCTCGAGAGTTACGGATATAATGAAGTTCTTAGAATAAACAAGCTAACCATTATACTCTTCGCCGATTTACTACACTTGTTATATAATTGTTGCACATTCTACAGGATACTCTTCGCAGTTTTTTTTTGTAAATGATGTTACTTTCAAACATTTTTTTGTTTAATTACAAAATAATTTTTTTTAATTTCAAAAATGTATAACTTTTTATTTATTGATCGATTTTGTTAAAAGACAATAGGGTTCTTCCTCTAGCTAGCACTAACTTGCTGTCCAAATTTCAATACTATCGGAGTTTTCGTTCTTAGTTAGCTATCGTGCTTACAAGAAACGTGACGTACGTACAAACAGACAAACGGACAGACGGACGGACATTTTGAAAGTCGTTCAGAATTCGATCACCAACACAGTGATATGAACATTTTTTCTCTACGAGCAATATTATCGGTTTTAGAAATGTGCCAATCGAATGCAATATACACTTCGTTTTGTACTTGTGAAGAGTATATAGTTTGTACGATGAATCTTTGCATGTGCGTCATAAACAAGAACTGTATGAAGTAATCTGTTGAAGGTCATTGCTTTTCTTCAGCAGTGACGTGCATAGAAAAAATGAGAAAATTGTTTTTACTCTCAGTCAGCATCCGACAAATTAGAAGCCATATTTTTTTCGTAAATACTCATGAAATGACAATTAATTTTGTAGAATAATAACAGATATATTATTTACCACTAATTATGGTTATAACAATGAAACATAAAAATGTATTTTCATCAAAAATGCAAGAACGCCACTGATCTAAAATGACAGATATTATAGCCGTTGACAGCACTTCACTACGACAACTGTTCATATCGACGTCTCTTTTTAATTCCACTTGAATTTATCGTTCGGCTGTCTTAGCATGCTCGAGCGGTTAGAAGACATACGTAACTAAATATTTGCTCGTTTCAATGCGTTCAGCAACCGCACATATGTCCTACCTAATTTCATACACGCGCAAACATTCATCGTACAGACTATAATAATTGTTTATAGCGTTTTTTACAATTTAAACATTATTTTATTATAGGAAATATTTTATTGCACGAAAGAAAAGTGAATTTGACAACAACAAAAATTTTCCCACACCGAGGATTGAACCCGCCACCTCATTGCGCGTCAAAACTTACTATTTTCACACTGCGGGAGAGATGTTTTAAGGGTCAAAAACGCATATAACTCTTCAGGGATTGAATATTTTTTGCAGAACTTTTTGTGGCTGATGGAAAAACTTGTTAGCTTTCATTTGCACCGAGCCTCTGGTCCAAAAAGTTGTTAATAAACAAATTAGAGCCTCTCACGCAATGTCACTTTTATTTCTGGTTCCGGTTATCCGATCAAGGTCTTTCTGGTCTCAAAACTTTCCTTTTTGCAAGCACTTTTATATGCACATAACCCCATTTCGATACGCTTACCCAGAGCCGAGATATTCCATTTGGTAATTTGCAAAATTAATTTAAACTTTAACTAAACAAAAGAAAAAATTTGCATTCGTGCAGACTTCTATGGGGGTTATGCCAGACATCAATATTTATCGTTTAAAGTTGGTTTGAAGTAAGTCGATCAAATTTTTGAAAAAAAAGTTATTTGCAAATTAATAAATTATGCCAATTGTTTAAACAATCAAAAAGTATTGAAGATATCGGGCCAAAAAAATATGGTATATTCTTTGGTATATTTTGAAAAAAACAATATCCTGACCTCATTAGTTTCGGAGTAATCAATTTGTTAATTATGAAATTTATTTTGGCTATAACAAATGAACAGGTTGACAAAATGAGTTGGCCTAACGCCAAACGACGCGGATTGAAAATATATTTCGATTGAATCAAGATGTTTTCGAATTCGTCAAAACTGTTTTTATTTTATTAAATAAAAACGAAAAATATTTTGTTTAAACAATTATTTGACCATGAAGCTCGCGGTTTAGGAAAATTTTTCATAACAAAATCTGTTCAGCGGAATTTTTCCTATAAGAATCCGTTGCTAACTCAAATGGTATACAAAATTTGTAAAATCACCTCTTTTTTTACCTCAGACAGACTCGCCTATTTCGACAAAAACGAATTTTAAAATTTAAAACCCCATAATTTTTAAACTATATATATATTACCGACTTTAGTGAAATTTTCAGTGAAGACTATGTGTATTTATCTCTAAACAAATCACTAATTATTTATATTGTTTCAACATAGGCGTACAAAATGAAATTGGAAATGGGTTATGCACATTTAGACAGGGGAAAAGGACATAGATCCAAATAGTAATATGATGAAATAGTAGGCAATGACTTGCCTAATTTCTTATAAGTCGTAACTCTTATATCTGTTACTCTGTACAATTAGGTATATGGAAATTCTAGATGTCACTTCACCCTTCACTTGTGTTTGCTACTTCCGAATATCAACTATGCCAATTTTCTAGTATTTCAAAGCAGTATGGCCCATATTAATAATTTTTCACTTTTCAAATGCATACAACCTGATTTCTCGTTGGAACTACAGCGAAAATATCTACCTTACACTTTACATGTTTGTCACATCATAAGTTTTTATTTCTTGGTATCTATTTCACTTTTTTAAAATTGGATTTCGAATGATTTTGGTTTCAGAAAATATAAGGTGATGTTTAAAATAATGTAATTGGGAATGTACACTGAAGAATGCACCTAAATAATTTTTATATTGACAGATATTGTTTATACCTGTGTGTACCTAGCTCATAGTCACCCCGTAAGCTTAATTAAAGTCTAGATACCAAATGAATTGATTTATCGCAAAGATAATTTCTTTTAGATCACTTCTGCTGTGCTTAGTGATTAATGAAATTTACTATTACTATTATAATATTAATTAATATAATTTTTATGAAAAATTTTTAAAGTGACTGTGATTTTTATAATAGAAGTTAAGTTCTTTTCATTGTGAAAATATATTGGTTTTTCTTTTATATTCATTTTAAATGCGTTGCATATTGCTGATTTTATGATTATATAAATAATAAATAATGAAAGTAATTTTGCTTTTATTTCTTTCCCTCTCTTTATAATCTGATGACATGATGGAAGCAAACATAATTAACAAGATAAGACAGTCAGACAGACAAGACGAAATAGACAAAGATCGTTGTTAGCTCCAAATTAAAAGAACACGATATCCAGCAGAAACGCTTTCGGGATTTGTCGGGTACACATTAAATGAATTTGACTAACCGTACTAAAAGACAGGCTGGCCCGTTAAAACCAGCAAGTGCTACGTCATGTGTAGCCCTCGATGACGGCTGCGTGTGACTATTTTTTCTTCATTATATAAAAAGAAATATAGAAAAAAAGTTTCAAAATTATTGTCAATGTCAATGAATAATTTTATACTAATTAAACAGATACCTAATATATGAACGTAGGAATACTGAAGGCTTCATGTGACATATGTTATGAAGTAACCTGTTTCTTTAGTAATCTGTTGACAATTAGGTGAGTTCGGTCGTTCTATTAAGACAGTGATGTCAGTTTTTCACAACAGTCCTCTCTCTCTAATTTTTCTTTTTCCATGTGACTGACACATTGGCGCAGCTGCTCTATGACTCCAATATAGATGTCGAGGTCAATGGCACGGCATTACTAAAAGATCAAATGTTTTTTTGCAGGCTGTCCTGTCTTTTGTTAATTCTCTTGATGGAAGCTTTAGAATTATCTATGCGCACACTGTCCAGATCAAATGAATTTTCTCTTAGGGTTCTTATCAGTGGGCCATTCAGTGGCTGACAAAGATATTCAGTCAGTTGTGCTTGCAAGCACTTTCTGTTCATCAGCCACTTTACCAGTATAGTATGTAGTTTACTAGGGTTATGAAGTCCTACAAAGAGATGCTGTTGGCTCTACTAATCCAAAAAAGATAAGAATGTAATGAAATCAAAACAAAATTCTGTTTTCATGGTCTGTTGGCTGAGAAATCAGAAAAGAGACTCCACCATTATACAATGATCTGCATAATGATGAAAACAAACTGTTTCAATACTATCGCATGTAGTTTAAGTCGTGTGATTAATTGCTCTCTTTTTTAAAAGATAGTCTCTTAAAAAAATATAATAACAATTGTTGAGTCACTTAAGATATCTTGTGGATAACTATTTCACAGCAACTTTTCGCCAAAAACAAACGCATGTGCTTGTGTTTGAGACGTGACATATTGAACCATTCATGTGCCACTGTGGGGCAGCTAAACACCGAGTAGTTGAGCTTTGTCAATTATAGGTGAAGACTTATAACATTTTGATAAGGGTGAGGTAATACACAACCACTGATGTTTGTTTTGTGTCGGAGGGAGAATTCGAAGTGAAAATTTCTACAGAAATGTGGTACTGCCGTCAGGGGTTCTACTGCAATGAAGTTTTTAAACATAAATTTGAAACCTGTTTGACAATAGAAATTTCAAAGTGACAGCAAATTAACACAAAAGTAGGTAAGCTAAAATAAATATGCAATGTTAGTAAAGCGGATCTTGTAGGAAAAAGGAGTGCAAGGCAACAATGGAATCTGAAAATACATTTTTTGCCATTCCTTGAGTTCCAAATTCAGATCTGCTCTGTAATATCTTTTTGAGCTGAAAAGCTTCATGCTTTTTAGTAAAAATTAATTTTCTTATTATTCTAGGGTGGCTTGTACCCTTTCATATCAGTTGAAACACATTATTTTTCAACGATAATATTAGTATTAATATGCAATATTTTTCTGATTAGTTCTTAAGTTCATGCAGTAGTACTAAATTTTCTTATTATTATAGGGTAATCTGTACAAAATTGCATATGGCCTGTGATAAATTATTTTTACAGGGAAATGAAACTCATGCCATTAGTAATTAATTCTTTTTATGTCGAGAGTGGTTTGAACCCTTGAAGGTACATTTCAAAATACGGTGAAATGCTAATATAAACAAGCTAACCATTATACTTTTCACCAATTTACTGCACTTTTTATATAATTGTTGCATAATACTCTTCGCAGATGTCCTCAGTTAAGTGTAAGTAGCCTTTGGCTAAACTTCGCCGAGCATCCCCCCAACATCTACATATTGTAAATACATTTTTTGTATTTCACTTAAAGAAATAAAGACGATTTATTATTATCATTATTATTATAAACAAATTTGAGACCTTGGTTTCAAGTATATATACATACACCCAATTCCAAGTTTCTGGATTCTTACTACCAACCCTTCAACGGAATAAGCCGAAAATATAATCTGGTTTCAGGATCTCGTTACGATACATACATATACCAAAGGAGGGACTGTGGTGGAAATTTGACCCCGCTTGGAGCACCTCTAAGATTAATTTTATCCATTCTAATAATTAGGAATAAAAGTTTTTACACTACAAATTGGCCGGGAATATACAGGGCGATTCACATTAAACTCCCCAGGCAGTTTCTGTGGTAACGAAAAGAGATGTTTAAATTCTATAACAGGGGTGACTTTATTTTGTCTTTCAAATGTTGCCAATGACAGTGGTAGGCTGATCAAAAGCTTCCAAGACCATACGTTACCGGGTCCCAAAATTTCTCTCGCTCTTGCAGATTACTAGTGTCAAGAAATTAACAAAAGGGTACAGTAGTATAAGTAAGGTAAAATGGCTACAGAAGCGTTTGGACTTAATTCGGCGTCAGTAGATCAATAGATACAATAGGAAAAGAAATGTTTTCCTTGAGTTTTAGCCCCCTGTCGCCAGTGGTACAGGGGTTACCCTAATAAATATAATTTTTCGATTTGTGCTGATTTTACTGCCCCTTTCATATAAAAAGAAATATTGAAGATATCAAATAATTATTTATTCAAGAAAATTATGGTTTGCGTAGACAGAATTTTTACCGAAAATACACTGCTATCAGTTTACTGCCTATTTTAAAAAAAAAATGTTCATACTTAAAAAAAAACAAAAACTGTTACGACTCAATGTTTAATGTTGCTCACCATTGAAACTTTATGTATCCATATTTCTTACGTTCATTCGTTCGGATACTGCCACTGAGGAAGAAGATGACAATCTCCAAAAAGTTGGTCAAGTAATTGCAATATAAACATCATCACTCTATTATGGTTGTTTGCCTTATTATTCATTGAAACGTAACTTGTTGACACAAAAAATCGTACAAGAAAATTGTTCAAAAAAATTCACTTTTACTATAACCTGCATATGTTATTTACGTTGATATTAAATTATCTATGGAGATAAAACTATAAATTTTAGGTAAATATACAGGGTGTTCCACTTAAAATTCCCGCTTTTCTCGATTATTTGAAGGGATATTTGAATTCTGTAAAAGGTGTTTACTAGAAATATAAAAGACTTTGGGTTTTAGTAAAAACGATCTTTCCACAAGTTGAGGTGTAGACGTGGCGCAAAGAAATTTTTCGATCCCAGGAACCTTGAAAAAGAAGTGCGTGTGTTGAAGCAATAC
Source organism: Stenurella melanura (assembly GCA_963583905.1). Classification (NCBI taxonomy): domain Eukaryota; kingdom Metazoa; phylum Arthropoda; class Insecta; order Coleoptera; family Cerambycidae; genus Stenurella; species Stenurella melanura. The sequence continues at coordinate 75,051,585 of OY757310.1, read as the reverse complement.
AGTGTAAACACCTTTTAAAATACGAACAATTTTCAAAAAATCAGAGGGCTTAGAGATACTTGAACTTCAATATAATTTCTTAAGTAGGTAATAAAAATGACTTTTTGAAATACTATTTAAAAACACATTTTAGAATATGAGTTCTTTTTCATGAAACATTTGAGAAAATATAATTTTTAACATTTTTTCAAATTGATCATAAGTTAATAAAATAATTATGTAGGCAATTTAAATTCATTTAATATTAAAAAGTTATGACGGTTTTTATTGTTATTTAAAAGATTGTATTTCAATGAGATATTTCTAATCCGATGATTTTCCAAAAATTGATCGTATTACAAAAGTTGTTTAAATGTATTGTGTCATCACACGCATCCATTTTCAAGGTTCCTGCTGTCAAAAATTGTTTTTACCAAAATGTAAAGGCATGTATTGTTTACAGAATTAAATTATCTGTTTTAGTTATCAAGAAAAATGGGCCCGGGAGTTTTAAGTGGGACACCCTGTACATTTACCTAGACTTCTGTTTTATTTCTATAGATAATTTAGTATCAACGTAAATAACATATACAGGTTGTAGTAAAAATTATTTCTATTTCAAATTTTCTTGTACGATTTTCTTGCAACTTTCGTTCCAATGAATAATAAGATAAGCAACCATAATGGAGTGGTGATGTTTATATTACGATAATTTGACCAACATTTTGGAGATTGTCATCCTCTTCCTCAATGAAGAGAAACGAATAAAACATACGAAATATGGACACATAATGTTTCAATGGTGACCACCACTAAATACTACTTTGTAACAATTTTTATTGCTTTTTTGAGTATGGCGCAATGCTTCTAAAAATTTGAAAAAAATTGACAATGAACTACTCATAGCATTATTGGTAAAAATTCAGTGTACATGAATCATTATTTTCATGAATAAATAATTATTTCATTTCTTCAATAATTTTCTTTTTATGCAATTAGCACAATTTTTTTCCTAAGATGTACTTGAATCGCATCTGCATTCTCTATTTTTTTCATAATAATTAACGTATAACTTGCAAAGACAAAAAACTAAAATGAAAATTTATATTTATTAGTGTATATATAGGGGTTACCAATGGCGACGTGGGGCTAAAACTCGAGGAAAACACTTTATAGTTCTTAGGGAGTAATTCTGTGGAATATTTGCCGAATTCTTTACTCAAAATTTGTATATAGGGTAAGTTTGTAATTCTGAACCGTTTTATTAATGAAATGTTTAAACAAATCCTACTGTTTTAAAAAATTGATGGATTTACCCGTTACTTTGTGGTAGTCGATCAAAATGATTTTTTAAAACACTTATTTTGGACCTAACGTTAATACACAACAAGAATAAAATACATTTTGAAATTTTTTGGAAACCCACATTTACAGATACCAGTATTCTAAATTCCTCATTCAGTCCCAATGCATATAAATTAGCAGCTTACAATTCAATGATTACATAGGGCTTTGTCGTTATCTCTCTCACAAGGCACCTTAGAAAAAGAACTGTGTAACGGAAACTGCTCGGGCGCCAAATTATGTAACGGTGTTTTGCTCTGGGTAGCTGGAGTCGGAGATTAGTTCAGGATCCAGATTAGTTTAATAAGACAACCCAATCAAAATTAACAATTTTATTATCTTCAACAGGTAAAATATGCAGGTTTACATAATATACAATAGTTACAGGTTATCGGTTTTCAGGTCCGTATCTTTTACGGTTATTGGTAATCAGTTGACATTATATAAATATCATCTCTTATCTATGGTTGACATTTAAATCGTATGAGTGAGAGAGACGACGAGAGTGTAATGCAGTGATGCGGCGAGTAGGGGTTTTGACGGCGGAAACGGCGGCGGGCTAATAACTATCAACTCGAGCAAGCTATCGGCTCAACTCGCCGGGTCACTCCTCTGTTAATTTATATTTGCTCCGTGTCGGTTTCGTCGGGACATCACTGGACTAAATAACATTTGGCACAAGTTCTGTCCCCGGCTCAGCGCGCCGTAAGACTTCTCTAGGTCAAGATATATTCGGTCCGGAGAGTCACGTCACTTGGTGCATAAATCCGCAAATTGTCTTCGGCTCAGCGCGCCGTCGGCAGTCTACGGAGAGATGTACCCAGTCCTCTTCTCGATCCGCGGCTGGGCTTTTATACACGAAACTATCCCTCCTTTTTGAGACGGTCGGAGTCGGGCGGTGTGCAAATTTAGTATATCGAGTATGAATCGCCGTCGTGTGGCAAATGTGCACACGGCACTACACTGAAACTTCTTAGTAATGAGGTATGACTTTAGGATGCTTCATTACACTCCCCTCGTTCGTCGGGTGAAAAAAATTGACATCAGGAACAATTTTTAAACATTTCAAAACAACTCTAACATTTTTATCTAACTAACGAAAACATGGTAAAATTTCGTAAACACCCTGTATAAACATGTGAATAAACAATTTTAAAACATTTTAAAATAACTCTAACCTATTAAACATTTTTATCCAACTAACGAAAACATGGTAAAATTTCGTAAACACCCTGTATAAACATGTGAATATACAATTTTTAAACATTTGAAAACAAATCCTAACCTATTATACATTTTTATCCAACTAATGAAAACATGGTAACAAATTTTCGTAGACACCCTGTATAAACATGTGAATATAAAATTTGAAGTTTTGTCAACAGGAATCTATCTGTAAAACAACGGAAGAGATAACAGGAAAAATAAAATGTACTATGCAAAAAATAACTAAACTAGGTATGGCATAAATCGAAATAAATCGTAAGAAAACATTGGTATAAAAGATAAAACAAATGGATTCTAAAGCAAAATTAACAAAATTTACATATCGGAAAATGTAATAACAAATTCGGCCTGATAAAGTTTTCCGCGCACTCGTTTGCCGCGCACTTAGACGTTCCCGCGCACTCCTGGGGTTGCGTTAGTGGACGTCTGCGGCAAGGGTATTGACGCACAGGGCTTGATGCTGGACAGGGCGGTGATTCCTGGGATTCGGGTGGTCGTTCCGTCGCTGCTGCGGTGCCTGAACTTTCGTCTCCGATTTGGTACTGCAGGAGGCGGCTTTGTGTCGTCTATCTGAAACAAGGCCCGAAGGCAGGGAATTGACCTACCTGGGGTCGGCGGCTTTGGGGGACTGGGGCTTTCACCAAATAACTCCCTGAACTTCCTTTCCATTGACCTGGACAGTGGAGATATCGCTTGTAGCCCAGGGGACGGTATCGGGGATGGCACATATTTAACTGGCGGTGAGGGGGACGGCTCAGCTCTGGAGGTTGAGGGACACCTCGGGGACGGCAGCAGGGACGGCATGTCTAACCTCGGCGGCGACGATGGTATTCTGGCGTTTCCCTGGCTGGGGAGGCTTTTGGCTTCCGGCGTCGGGGGTAGGGGTGATAGTAGGGCTGGTATCTGGGTTTCTGCCCTAATTTTTGAGAGTGGCGGCGTCTCAGGGTTGATTGTCCTGGGAGGATCAAAGAATATGTACAGGTTTTCCAAACCTGGTCCGGGCGGTGACATCGGGCGTGGTGGAGGAGACGGCGTCGGGTCGTCTGACTCAGGGTACCAGGGTGATAAACTTGGAGTTCGTGGCCACATCTTGGTCTGATGATTCTGGTCGACTGAATATTTGCTGCGAGTGCATGTTAATTTATATGTTTTAGACATGCGCCGGTTTCAAATCTTTTACGTGTACGCGCAGCTTCCTGCGACCGGTGGGGGATCTAATTTCGACGACAACTGGTGATATAGTCTGCACCACGATGTATGGTCCTGAGAATTTAGGTGCCAGTTTTGCGTTAAAATTTCGGATTGCTGAGGACAAAGGGTGTTCCCTTTTCATGACCCTGTCTCCCACACGGGGGGTCCATTCCCTGCGACGCAGGTTGTAGTGGTGACTCTGTGTTTGGTATGCTCTGGCTAGGTTTACTCGTACAAGTTCAAATATATCGGCCATTTTCTGCAACTTTTCAATGTGTTTCTTCGGGGTATCTGGATTTGTTGGGTTATTATTCTGGTTTTCTTTGTTGAGAGAGCTAGGTAGTGTTAACTCTCTACCGAAATTAAGCATTGCCGGTGTGAATCCCGTGGATTCATGTCTGGAAGAATTTATGGCTAACGTAAATTCTGGTAAAAATTGGTCCCATTTTCGGTGGTCGTTTTCGGTATATTGGGCAATCATCGTCTTTATTACTTTGTTTGTCCTCTCTACTGGATTACATTGGGGTGAATACGGCGTCGTTGTACGGTGTGTAATACCGTATTCAGATAACAGCGAAGTAAATTCGTTGCTGGTAAACTGTTTCCCGTTATCGGTGATAATGTAATTTGGACATCCAAATCTGGCGATAATTTTTTCCTTTAATGCTTTGCAAACGGCGTCTGCAGTTGCTTTTCTTACAGGGTGACATTCTATCCATTTAGTGAATCTATCTTGCAACACGATGAGATTATTGTTGCCTTTGCTAGACCTAGGAAGTGGTCCGACAATGTCGATGCTGACAGTATCCCAACATCCGTTTATTTTAGGGAATTGCATTTTTCCTGCGGTCTGTTGTTGAGATGATTTATATTTTTGACAGTTCGGGCAGCGTCTTACGTAATTTGCAATATCTCTGTACATCCTAGGCCAGTAGTATTTATCGGCAATTCGGGTTATAGTTTTTGTTATACCTAGGTGTCCTGCGCATGGTGCATCGTGATTTTCCTTCAGGATTTGCTTTCGTTGCGGTTGCGGGATACAAAGTTTCCATGGGTTGGAAAATTCGGGGTCTGTAAAATTGTTACTGCTCCATATATGGCGGTACAGGTTTCCGTCGATAATGCAGTATTCCGGTTTTCTTTCGGGTTTACTTTGTACTAGTTTAATGGTCTCTTTGTACCAAGCACAGTTTTCTGAATTTTCAATTGCGAAAATACCTTCCTCTGTGTTATTTCCTTCTTCGGTGATAACTGGCTGGCGGGAAAGTGCGTCTGCCACTTTGTTTAATACTCCTTTTCTGTATTTTATTTCGAAATCGTACTGTTGTAATTCCATTACCCATCGAGCCAGTCGTCCATTGGTGGGATTTGTGGAATATAACCATTTTAAACTCTGGTGATCTGTTACAACAACAAAATGATATCCCTGTATGTAACTAATGTGTTTCCGGATTGCGAAGAGTATGGCGGAGCATTCTAATTCCACGGCTGACATCTTTTTTTCTACGTCTGACAAGGAGCGACTTGCATAGGCTATAATACGGTCCTGATTGTCAATTTTCTGTAGCAGTGCTGAACCAAGTCCTTGTATAGATGCGTCTGTCTGGAGATAAAAAGTTTTCGTAAAATCGGGGCAGCTGAGTACAGGAGCCGTTGTTAATGCATTTTTGAGTTTTGTGAAAGCCTCTTCTTCAACTGATGTCCATTTCCAGCGGATATGTTTCCTCAGTAATTTGTTTAAGGGTGCGGCAGTGTCCGAATATGACTTTATAAATCTCCTATACCAGGAAGTCATGCCAAGAAAACGGCGTAATTGTTTGACATTCTTTGGAGGCTGGATTGCCACAATGGCACTTACTTTTTCGGGGTCTGTCTTAATACCATCTTCACTTACCAGGTGTCCTAAATATCTTAGTTCTTTTCTGCAGAAATTACATTTATCTGGATTTAGTTGTAGGTTTGCATCTTTTAAACGCTGAAATATTTCTTGTAAGTGTTGTAAATGTTCGTTAAATGTCTTGCTTACTACGACGATGTCGTCCAGGTACGCAAATGCATATGACAGATCAGGGGTTATAATCTGGTCCAGGAGTCTTTGAAATGTGCTAGGGGCTGAATGGAGGCCAAAAGGTAAAACTTTAAATTGAAATAACCCTCTTCCGGGTACCGTAAATGCGGTTATTGGCTTACTCTCATTTGTCAAAGATATTTGCCAATAGCTGGAGCGTAAATCTAGAGTAGATATGAACCGGGCTTCTCGTAATTTGTCTAAAATGGCGTTTATAAAAGGTAATGGGTAAGCATCTTTCATCGAAACTTCATTTACTTTCCGGAAGTCTATGCAAAATCTATATTTATTGTCCTTTTTCTTTACCATGACAATTGGGGAATTCCACGGGCTTTTAGACGGTTCTACTACACCTTCTTCCAACATTCTGTCTAACTCGGTATTAACAATTTTTTGCATGGCTGGGTTTAATGGGCGGTATCTCTGTTTAATCGGCGTGTCGTCCAGGAGTCTAATTTTGTGTTGTGTTAGTGGGGTAACACCTTGAATTGTCTCAAATTTCGGAAGTTCGACTTGTAAAAAATTTGACAGGATCTGTTTTTCGTTATCTGAGGGCTGAATTAGAGAGAGTGGTATTGTTCCTTCTATTTTCTGATTAAAGTCTATCATCTTTCCCATAATTTGCCCTGTTAGTAATTTAAAATCAATGGTAACGTGATGGTTCCTTAGAAAGTCCATCCCCAAAATAATATCATAAGTTAAATTTGGCAAGTACAAGAAATTATCGGTTAATTGAAGTCCTGTTGTGTAGTAATTTAATTTGAATTCTCTGTTTACTTGTGTTTCGGTTCCATCCGCCAGTTTAATATTATGTCCGGTACAATTTATTTCTAGTAAGTTTGCTTTGCAGTTCGTGTATACAGCGTCCCCTATGTAAGAGCGGGTTGAGCCCGTGTCGAGTAGCGCTGTAAAGTGTTCGGTTCCGATTTGTATCGGGATCTTCAGTCGGTCGTTGACATTGAAAACTGGAGTTTGGACGGTGGCCGCGGGGAAGTTGTTTACTGGCTGGACTGTTCGCGAGGCAGGGCAGCCATATTGCCGTTTCCCGAGGCCTCATTTTTGCAGCTGCAATCACGGGAAAATATGCCTAGTTGTCCGCAGCGGGAGCAAAATATTTTGGGTGTGTTTGTACAGTTATCTCGGGTGTGACCCTGGCTTCCACAACGCCAACAGTTTGTATTTCTATTGTAGTTATTAACTACGCTGTGCCTGGAATTTGTTTGTGTGTTATTTCTAGCATTGTTTTGTGTTCTGGGGTACTCGGCGGCGGTTTGTCTCTGTACCTGATCTTGTGATCTAGAATAATTCTGGGTGGCCGGCCTATTGTGGTTTTGTGTGTTGTTTCCATAATTATTTCTATAATTCGGTGCTTGATAATATCTGTCTGGTGTGTAATATAAACTTAATCTTGGTGTGCCTGTTTGCAAGCTTGGTTTAGCTGCCTTTTCTTCTTTGCAAACAGTTTCGTGTTCATTTGCTAGGGTTATTAATTGATCGAGTGTCTGGAAATCGGTTCGTTTGATATATTTTCGGTATTCTGGTTTTAAATTTGAGTATATTCGGTATAACTTCTGTTCTGGAGTGATATTTTTAAGCCTCCGCAGTAGAGTTTGGATTGCTATTATATAATCTTTTATATTTTCGTTGTCTTTTTGTACACGGAGCCTTGCTTCGTCTTCCAATTTTAAATGGTAATCTGAGGGTGCGTAAAATGCTGTTAACTTTGTGACAAATTGATCCCACGTATTCCAGGATGTTTTATTATTTCTGTACCATAATAATGCATCGCCTTGTAGTAGTTCGGGTAGGGCTCGTAGCATTTGTTCATCATTAAAATTGTATCCAGACTGTAGCTCCTCTACACGTTCTAGAAATGAGAAAACGTCTTTTCTGCCGTCGAAACGAACGTTCCATTTGCGAACTTCAGTTAAAACCGCACCCATGGGTGTTGGTAAAATGTATGACCTGTCTGGTATTGTAGGATTTATTTGGGTGGGCGTGGCATCAACTTTCTTGGCTGCCTCGCTACGTAAATAACTTTTTAGTCTACTTCGGAGTTCTTCCACTGTTCCAGTTGTAATTGCGCCGTACTTGGATAATTCTACTAGTAGTTCATCTTTCTTTAATTTATAAATCCATCCTACTGTGGTATCTGCGACTTCTAGTCCATAAGCACCATCTGTGTCTGACAAACTCATTTCTATGGCTTGGAATATTTTGTGTCTCCCTCTAAATATTTTACTATCTCTCTCTTAGTATAAATGTATCCTTTTGGGTTGTTTGGAGTAAATCTACCTTTTAAAATCTGTTTCGGGTGTTAAATTATGTTACACTCTTTCTATTTGTCTATCTCTCGTTTGTAAATGTCACCGTTTGGGTTATCCGGAATGAACTAATGTCTTAAAATCTGTTCGGGCGCCAAATTATGTAACGGAATCTGCTCGGGCGCCAAATTATGTAACGGAAACTGCTCGGGCGCCAAATTATGTAACGGTGTTTTGCTCTGGGTAGCTGGAGTCGGAGATTAGTTCAGGATCCAGATTAGTTTAATAAGACAACCCAATCAAAATTAACAATTTTATTATCTTCAACAGGTAAAATATGCAGGTTTACATAATATACAATAGTTACAGGTTATCGGTTTTCAGGTCCGTATCTTTTACGGTTATTGGTAATCAGTTGACATTTAAATCGTATGAGTGAGAGAGACGACGAGAGTGTAATGCAGTGATGCGGCGAGTAGGGGTTTTGACGGCGGAAACGGCGGCGGGCTAATAACTATCAACTCGAGCAAGCTATCGGCTCAACTCGCCGGGTCACTCCTCTGTTAATTTATATTTGCTCCGTGTCGGTTTCGTCGGGACATCACTGGACTAAATAACATTTGGCACAAGTTCTGTCCCCGGCTCAGCGCGCCGTAAGACTTCTCTAGGTCAAGATATATTCGGTCCGGAGAGTCACGTCACTTGGTGCATAAATCCGCAAATTGTCTTCGGCTCAGCGCGCCGTCGGCAGTCTACGGAGAGATGTACCCAGTCCTCTTCTCGATCCGCGGCTGGGCTTTTATACACGAAACTATCCCTCCTTTTTGAGACGGTCGGAGTCGGGCGGTGTGCAAATTTAGTATATCGAGTATGAATCGCCGTCGTGTGGCAAATGTGCACACGGCACTACACTGAAACTTCTTAGTAATGAGGTATGACTTTAGGATGCTTCATTACAACTGAAAGTCATACACACAATAGCAATTAACAACGGGTTCCAAGAAAAATCAATACAAAATTTAATTAATAAAAATCAGTACAAACTAGTCTGTAACAGCATGTATCCCCCTATTAAAGATCGTGAAAGTAAATTTGTATCTTTGACACATTACGATAACATTTCACAAAAAATTGCAGGCATATTGTTACACTCATAATCTTAAGGTTGCCTTTAAACTACAAACAAAAGTGTTACATTTATTATATAAAGCAAAAGATAAAATAGAAAAATTCGAAAACTCAGGAGTTTATAAATTGTCATGTTCGGACTGTAATGCCTTCTATATAGGTCAAACTGGCCGGTCCTTTGAAGCACGATACAAATAACATCTACGCTCTTTCAGACTCCAAAAAACAGACTCCACTTTTTCAAACCATTTGTTAGAATCAAATAATCATTTTCCAGATATAAATACTCTTGATATATTACACATACAAAATAAAGGTTTTAAACTATAAATTTATTAGAATCATTAGAAATTTTCAAATCAAACAAAACCCCAGGTAATTACTTACTTAACGACCAGTTGGACCTATATAACACAACCCTCTTTAATTTCATAAGCCTTTAATCCCCCTGATAACACCAAACGTCCCCAGGACGTTCATTTAGGTCCTCGTTTGGTCTGAACGTCCCGGGTTTACATGGTACGTCCCAAGGACGTCCGTTTGCTATCGTCCCTAAAACGTTCTGAATAAAACGTTTTGAGGACATCCTGCTAGAGTCTAGTCAAGACAAACCTAAACACATTTGTGAAATAACCTCTAGGAGTGATGTTTTTTTTGAGCAGATGAGGATATGATTAAAAAAGGAAATTAAAAACTAAAAATGAAATTACAATCCTTAAAAAGTTTTACTAACAAAATTTCTTTTGATAACAAAATATTTTCACATTTCACGGTCCATTTAAATTTTGTCAATTTGATTTTTCTGATTTCAGAAATCTTATATTCGTTTCAACTATTTTTTTCATGAGTTTCGGTTATATTACAGCCATTTTCACCGCAATATTTAAGCAGAGCTTATGTAATATGTTACTCAGTTCTCATGCAGTTGCTGTCAAACGTCAAACTGGGAAATTCAATTTGGCAGGCATTGCATCATTTTTACAAAGAATTAATATAAATTCTTTGCATTTTTATTTCTTCCGCACACTGGCACTAGTCACTTTTAACGGCTACAAAAGAAAGTACCAAAAACAGGTAAGTCTATTTAATTGATTTACTAATATATAAGTATTTAGATCGATATTTTATTCTAGATAAATTTGGTGCGGCTTATTTGTAGGTTATAATAAATATACTACCACCACCTTATTTGGATCTGTTAAAATTCTATGGGAGATCACCTGTGAACCTGAGTATGTAGTTTTTAGTTGTTTATCATGGAGCGAACTTATTCACTTAAAAGAAGATTGTTGGTTAAACATTATAAATACAATACTTCCCTTCGGTATGCGAGGGAAGTAAAAATTGAAAAGAAGTACCTACTCATGCAGTGTGTTAAACGAAGTGTTATATATGGTTCGACATCTCTGATGAACAAGTGGAGGTGATGAAACTTTTAATAGGTAAGGTTTGATACATCGAGTAATAAAAACATTCGCCAGAAAACATCAACAAACTTGTAAAGTATATTTAGGGATTTCAGTAAATTAATATAAGGAAAAAACTAATAAAGGTACTTTTTGAGGAATATTTACAAATTTGTAACTTATATGCCCTATTTGTTATATTTTTCTGAAATTATGCTGTACGTACGTACAAAGACTTTTATACATCATCAATGTTCAACCTCATAAACCTGCTTCTAACCGTAAATCCTAATGCATCTTAACCCATAGCCATTTTCTTTACTTGAGTTCTCTAATAATATTGCCAAAAAATATAACGTTAAACTTATAATAATGTTATTAATCTGCGGTAGCATTAGTCAACATATATTTCTGCTTCTCTCGGTCTTTGGTATTATTTGTAGAATCAATCATTCATATAAAGAGGTGTTCTTAAAATTTGTAAATAAACAAGGGAACCTTTCAAATGCAAAAGTCAGTTATACAAAAAAATGTTCACATTTAAACTGTGATTTTTTTTAAATAGGACACCAAGAAAATTATAACAATTTATTTTAAATATAAGCTTGCCATCAAGTGGCATATATTAGTCTTAATGTTTTTTGCCAAGATTTCATCTGAAATGTTAATTTTTCTTTTATTTGCACAGGGGCTGCTGCAGTCGCTAACGCTTCAAAGTCTTGGAAGGACACCGAAATGGCTATTACATCGTGATTGAAGAGGGCAAAAGAAGGAACAGAGAGGGTGTCAAAAAGAGAGAATATTAGAAAATAATATAAACTATTAAACTAAGATAATTATAAAAAGACGAAGTGTGCGAAATGTTAAGAAAAGGTGAGATATACATTTATCTTACGTTTTATTGCATACTTGGCTTATTTCTTATAATATTCAATATGACTTAATGTATATATAACTATATTATACTGTACTAGGTATTATAATATATAACTTTTAAATCCCATAAAAATTGTATTTTTGACAGTTGACACTTGAATTTGTAGAGTAAGAAGTTAATTTAAAAAAAATACAATTGCCATAACTTATTTTTCAATAGCACAATAGAAATAAAATGTTCGCATAAATTTGTCATTTGGTGTTGATAAATAAAAGTACTAAGTTTTAAAATCAATCTAATTGAATAATTTTTCTACATGGTAATTATATATTGTCATTTTTTTATCTTTTTGGCTTTTCTAACCACATTTATTCCCTTCGAAATAGAATCCAATCACTGGATTCTATTTCGAAAGAAATGCATGTGGTTAGAAAACCCAAAAAGGAACATAAATACCCTCTGCTGTGAATACACCTTAAAAGTGGTGGAGGGGGAGGTACCTATATGTTTTGCATAGAATGTCCCAACAACGTTTTCAGGACGTCCTCTCTAGACCTACATTCGTCCCACATAAGTCCTGGGTGGGACGTCCTCGGGACACCCCGTTTTGCTGACACGGAACGTCCCTCAAACGTCCTCGGTACGTCTTACGTCGGTAGAGTACGTCCTCGGGACGTTTTCATGTCCTGTGAGTACGTTCTTGGGACGTTTTCGGGACGTCCATGTGCTATTAGGGGGCCCTTTATTACTTTCTATCTATAGTTCTGTTAATTTTAAATTCCCTACACCCTAGTAATAAAACTAGATAAATAATGAAAATTATAAATAGCTTAGATTTTCTCTTGTGTTCATTTATTTACTTGAGTCGCTTTGAAGCTATATGTTGAAGTATCGAAACTGTAGTAGCGTTAAATTACAATAAAATACGGTGGTAGAAACAAAATAAGTGTTTTAATAAATCCTACTGTTTTCTTAAATTTTAGTATTTTTTAACCGTTCTCAGTGGGCCACGATCAACGAAGTATTTTTTAATGCAACTAAAATAATCATTTTGTTGGTTGTATAACTGTCGAAAATTTGACTCTGCTCTGGAAAAAAATAAAGGAGATACGAGAGTGTGTAGGTATAAAAACACTCATCTGTATAAAAATAAGAATAATGACGGAAATAAAATACTTCATACATTTTCCATTGCTTTTTATTCCTACATTTCATTTATGTTTATAAAATTGACCTAAATAGGGTAAACAAATTATATTATTTATTATTAATTATTGTCTTGTCCAGTCCAGCGCCACGTCGTCGATTTCTATTTTTCTTGTGTTATTGGAAACCAGGTTTGGCATGCTTCACTGGCAATTTCGCACATCGCCGAAAGAGCTTTGGTTGCACTGTCGTATTCTGTAAAGAGAAAAATCCAATTGTGAAAACAGTGAGGCAAAAATATTTTCAAATACCTACTGTTATGAGAAAGGATTTTGTGATTTTGCTGCAACAAGTCTTATTAGAAGCATCTAACACGTACAATCCAAGTAAATAGTTATATGTTCATATTATAGAACAATAAAATGTTCCTTATTACTTTCTTATAAAATTTCTTTTTGGTGAAGCAGGAGCTTATATAAAAGCACTTAGTTTCGGGCTAATCTGGAGGCTAATTAAACATTTTCGTAAAAGTAAATATTTGATACTTCAAAATATTCTCTTTGAAATGCTAAATATAAATACAAAGTCGGCTGTTGGTGACAAAGGTTATAAGATAATAGACTAAAACATTAAGTAACAATGTTAGAATCATTTTGGTACAGCAACTATAGCAGTTTCTAGGCACGAGGTAGAGAGGAAAACATTAGATTAAAAAAAAATGATTATGACTTATCAGCACCAACGACCGATGTCGTAACTCTAAATTAATATTCAGTACTTTAACACAAACATCTTGTGGTATTATTTATTTAGTCCTAGCTTGGTGGGAATTATAGTGAATATTACAGATGCGCTCGTCTGGGTATATGTCTTATCGCATTTTCAAACTCACCATTAGAACCAGCTCTCTTTCCAAAAATGGATCCATTAAATGGTGGTTTCCTGTAGGCTGCTTCGGTCATAGTGATGATGGCACCTACTAGGATCATCGCGACGCAGAGAACTGTTGCTACCTTTCCGAATATGAACTGCATGTTTTAATTTATGTTTGCCTGTAAACAAAAATAGTCGGTAAATTTCTTGAAATGCATTCCAAATGTCAAAATATATTTTAGGCTGTGCTCTCTGAGACTAAGTTTCGTCTTTATTAAGCACAGAGGCTTTCAGTGTTTTCCAATTTTTCGTTGCCTCTGCACTTCAAAAGGGGACAGTTCAAGACGTACTTATTATATCTATAAACTTCTGGTCAAAGGAAACAGACCCACCGTCGGTTTGGCCTGCGAGTTTAGTCAGTTTTTTAGTTCCAAACATGTCACTTTCTACAGGGTGTGAAAGAAAAGTATGTTTTTTATCTTTACAACTATACCTAGGTTCTACAAAAATTATTTATTTGAAAGACTAAAAACTGAGCTTCAACAAAATACAAAACAATTTTTGTGGAATCTCGGTAATTGCAAAGTATATGGTAAAAAAAAGACTTCTTTTACACCCTTGTACAGAAATTTGAACAGTAAGTTAATGTTTGTTGAAAGAGAGATCCTATATTGCTTTTGAAAAAAATCGATCTGTAAATCTAAGTTAATAAAGAAAATGAATTTGAAGAGGTTTGCAACCTTTGATCGCACTCTATAAAATTAAAAATATTGTAAATATCCTGACGGCGTTCCGTCAATCAAGCTGGGAATCATCAGAAGATGAATAAAAATGAAGCAATTTATATCTAAAAAATTTCATTATTTTCCAAAAACTACGAAAAACTTCAAAACTGGCCAAGAGTACAATGTATAGGTACATCTAATTCTTATTTCCATTTTAGCTGCATATTATTTGAAGAACTCTTAAGATTAAATGCGAACAAATGGTACATTTACAATGTTACTAGTCCCGATTTTTACTTGGAAGAGAACTACATAAAAAAAAACAAAATATGCGATTTACCAAGTGAATTTGCAATATTTATCACACAAAAATTAAAACTAATATATCGAACAAGCAAGTTTCTTTACCTTTGTGTGAGGAAACTTCTGAGATGAGACACTGTTTGCAACTGAGTTTCGATGAAAAATACCCTAGCTTTTATACAAGTTGGCCGACTAATGTTGTAGCTGATTACCTTTAAAACGAATTACGAATCCATTTAGCGAATTTGCGGGTACAATTTTGAAGATAATTTAATAACAATATCCGCGCATTTCCCTTGCGAACGTGGTAGAATAGAGCGGCCGTGTCTCATGTCATTTCTGTCAAAACGAATGAAATTAGATTTCATGTTCTATACAGTCTACCATTAATAATATGATGTAATTTTCTAAGTTAATGAATACAAATATCGATACACCAGTTCAATACCGTAATAACACGTATAGCCCAGTTGTCGTGCAGAGGCAGAAATGAGAAGAACCGGTCACTAAATGTTATATGGCTGAATTTTTGAGAATAAGTATTTTTGTTGATGTAGAATACGACAAAAAAAAGTTTACAGCTGTAAGGTGCCGGCGACCCCTAAAAAAATCGGTAAAGGTATTTACACTGAACTTCCCTCGTTATTTGTGCATGGCGGTCACTCTAAAAAATTACTAAATACGAAATGACATTGAGAATAATAATGGAAATATAGTTATTGTAATTATTACAAAAATCCTGATAACTTTTGGTGAAAAAAATAATGCTCATCCAACAGTAAAAGTTCAATACTAAATAACAGGTCTACCATGAATTATTTCTTGGAATGACCACCCTGCATATTTTCCAATAAAAGTATAATAGCATATATGTCAAATATTATTGCCATTAGGCACATTTTCAGTTCCACATTCACGCAGTGAAGTGGAAGTATAGTGGTGGATAAATATTTCATTTTTTTTTGAAATTTTTCAAAACTATGTTGGTTAAAAATTTTTAGTCTTTTTTTTCTTCTGCAATAGGTTCAGAATGTCATGAAACATGGAAATTTTAAATTTGAGCAAAGAAAAAAAAATTTCCATCTGTTTTAGTGGTAAAAATTTTTTAAAAATGTGAAAAAAAATTTCAAATTTTTTTTTCTGAAATAGGTTTAGAATGTCATGAAACGTGAAAATTTTAATTTTCAGCAAAAACAAATGTTTCCGTCTATTCGAATGGTAATGGTAAAAAAATGATGCAATTTTTTTTACGAACTAGGTTTGGAATATCATGAAACGTAGACATTTTAAATTTTAGCGAAAAAAAATTTTTCGTCTATTCTATAGTAAGTAGTGAAATAGATTTTAACATTTTTCTTTATTTGTTTGAATAGGTTAAGAATGCTATGGAAACGTTGAAATTTTAAATTTGAACAGAGAAAAAAAAACTTTTTTTGAAATTTTTCCAAAATGTTGGTTAAAAAAATTTTCCAAATTTTTTCTTCTGAAATAGGTTTAGAATGTCATGAAACGTGCATATTTTAAATTTGAGCAAAAAAAAAATTTCCATCTATTCTAGTGGTAATTTTTTTTTCCAAAATGGTAAAAAAATGTTACAATTTTTTTTCGTCCGAAATAGGTTTGGAATGTCATGAAGCGTGGAAATTTTAAATTTGAGCAAAAAAAAAATTTTCTTCTATTCTATAGTAAGTACTTAGTGATGAATACATAAAATGTTTCAAGACAATTTTTCCGAAAAATTTCTAAATTTGTTTTAATACGTTTAGAAGCCATGGAAACGTGGAAATTTAAAATTAGAACAATAAAAAAAAACACCTATTTAAGTGATAATTTTTTTTTAAAAAATGGTAAAAAAAATTTTCTAAAAAATTTTTTTTTTCAAATACGATTAGAATGCCATGAAACGTGAAAATTTTAAATTTGAAGAAAGAAAAAAATGTTCATCTATTTTAGTGGTGAACATTTTTTCAAAAAAATTTTTTTTTCTGAAATAGGTTTAGTGCGTCATGAAACGTGGAAATTTTAAATTTGAGCAAAAAAAAATTTTTTCCACTATTTATTCCGTTTAGACGGTCCACTCTGTATATTTTTCAGTGAAAATTCTACCATTTCTTCGCTGACAGTAGGGTTAACTACCTACCAGATTTGACTGCTCTCCGTCAAGTAGTTTTTTAGTTAATGCACCAACAGACAGACAGACAGTCAGACAGGCAGGCAGACAGACTGACGGAATTGAAAAACCTGTATTTTCGGAATCTACGTGTTCTGAAACGTCAGAATCCGAAAAAATCTCGGAGGGTGATTTTTTCTCGAATACCTACCTTCGGTATGCGAGGGAAGTAAACATCGAAAATATTGGCCGAAATTCGTTTTTTCGCGACAACTCGAAAAATAAAGAGAATATATCAAAAAACTAACAGCACTAGGAGATAGAGGAAGAAATTTCACATCAAAAACGTATATGAAGTTTGTTTGTAGAGAATGGAACGTGGCGACACATATATACGGCTCGCGAGCGTGCGCGGCCTCGGACGCGCTACACTAAATTTGTTGGAACTTTTGAACTAATTGATGAAATTGAGCTCAATAAAGCTTAAATGAAACGAGAAACATGTAGCTATTGGATTATCATATTTTCAAATATAAAAATGAATGTATGTAGGAATAGTACGTATATGAAGTTGGAACATAAAGAGATTTCCGATGAAATCGGTACAATTTGAAACTTTCACATATTACTGTCTTGAAGTAATGTATAAAAAGATCCGATGGATAGGTATGCCAAATAATTTTTTAAATAGTTATTAACGTTTAATTTACTCCTAGTTTTGATGAATTTTGGAGAAAGGAAGAATTTTTCTTTAATTTCTGTAAAAAAAGGTTAATTTAATTTTTAAGGTAAATCCCCTTAAAACATCTTAAAGTACACTTTTCTAACTTTAAAAATCGCACCTACAGAAATCTCATAATGCGATTTAAACCAAATAGGTGGTTAAAGTTAGTTATTCATATCAAATTTTATCACTTTCTCAAGATTTTGAAATTTTGGAAACGTACATCTTCAAAAATAAATTTTTCAGATTTTTTTCGCCCATCGGATCTTTTTGTACATTACTTCAAGAGTAATATGTGAAAGTTTCAGATTTTTATCTTAAAAATTGTAGAAATAGTAGAGCGTTTACCGATTTCATCGGAAATCTCTTTATGTTCCGACTTCATATATTATGTACTATTCCTACATACATTCATTTTTATATTTGAAAATATGATAATACAATAGCCACATGTTTCTCGTTTCATTTAAGCTTTGTTGAGCTCAATTTAATTAATTATTTCAAAAGTTAAACAAAAGTGTAACGCGTCCGAGACCGCGCACGCTTCGCGAGCCGTACTTATGTGTCGCCACGTTCCATGCTCGTGCGTTAAACAAAAAAAGCTGGAGCCTACATTTTTTATCGTACAAAAAAAATTTCATATACTTTTTTGATGTGAAATTTCCCCCTCTATCGTCTATATAGTGCTATTAGTTTTTTGATATATTTCTTTTATTTTTCGAGTTATTGCCCCAAAACCGAATTTCGGCCAATATCTTCGATTTGTATTGTATTGAAGTATTGCATTCGAGAAAAAATCACCCTCCGAGATTTTTTCGGATTTTGATGTTTCAGATCACGTAGATTACGAAAATATAGGTTTTTCAATTCCGTCTATCTGTCTGTCTGTCTGTTGATACATTAATTAAAAAACTACTTGACGGAGAGCAGTCAAATTTGGTAGGTGGTTGACCCTACTGTCAGCGAAAAAATGGTTAAACTTTCACTGGAAAATATAAAGGGAATAAATAATGAAAAAAAAAAAAATCCTCAAATTTCAAATTTCCACGTTTCATGACACGCTAGACCTATTTCAGAAAAAACAATTTTTGAAAAATATTTTCCCACTAAAATAAATGAATTTTTTTTTCTTTGTTCAGATTTAAAACTTCCACATTTCATGGCATTCTAAACCTATTTCAAAAAAAATAATTTTTTGACATTTCTTTTTTGAAAAATTTTTTAAGTAAGTATACCACTAAAATAGATGGATTTTTTTTCTTTGTTCAAATTTAAAATTTCCACGTTTCATAGCGTTCTAAACTTATTTTAAAAAAAATAGAATTTTTTTTTACCATTTTTGAAAAAATGTTACCACTAAAATAGATGGAACATTTTTTTTCTTTGTTCAAATTTAAAATTTCCACGTTTTCATGGCATTCTAAACCTATTCAAACAGATTTTAAAAAAATTTTGAAATGTTTAAAAATTTTTTTGAAAACATTTTTAATCTATTATAACCTATAGAACAGATGAAAAAATGTTTTCTTGCTCAAATTTCCACGTTTCCTGACATTCCAAACCTATTTCAGAAGAAAACAATTTTGAAAATTTTTTTACCAACATTTTTGAAAAATTTCAAAAAAAGAGACATTTTTTAACCACCACTATACTTCCACTCCACTACGTGAATGTGGAATTGAACATGTGACAGATGGCAATAATATTTGGCATATGCACCTATTATATTTTTATTGAAAAATGTACAGGGTGGTCATCCCAAGAAACAATTCAGTCATGGTGGACATTTGTAAAGGTATTTGCGCAAGCCTTCCATATTTGGCACCTGTTATTTAGTATTGAACTTTTGCTGTTGGGTGAGCACTCTGTATATTTTTTTGACCAAAACTTATCAGGTTTTCTTTGTAATAATAGTGATAACTATATTCCGATTATTATTTTCAATGTCATTTCGTAATTATTAACTTTTTAGAGTGACCGCCATTCCCAAATAAAGTTCTGTGTAAATACCTTTACCGATTTTTTAAAAATTTTTACCACTAGAGTAGATGGAAAAAAAAATTTTTGTTCAAATTTAAAATTTCCCCGCTTCATGGCATTCTAAACCTGTTTAAAAAAAAAATTTGAAAATTTTTTCGAAAAAATTTGTAATCATCTTTTACCACTATTGTAGATGAAATGTTTGTTTTGCCCAAATTTAAAACTTCCACGTTTCATGGCATTCTAAGCCTATTTCAGAAGATAAAAAAAATTTTTTTACCAATATTTTTGAAAAAATGTTTACCACTAGATTAGATGGAAACAAAATTTTTTTGCTCAAAAGTTTCATGGCATTCTTTTTTACCACTACCATAGAATTGATGGAAAAATGTTTTCCTCATTCAAATTTAAAATTTCCACGTCTCGTAACATTGTAAGCCTATTCCAAAAACTTATGAAAATAAAAAAGAAATAAAAAATTTGCAAATTTTTGCCCACGACAAAATACAAAATAGATGATGCAAATAATCTGTTTTTGCTCACATTTAAAATTGCCACGTTTCATGACATTCTAAAACTATTTAAAAGAAAACTAAAAAAAAAAAAACTAAAAAAAAAATTGTTAAAATTGTTTTATACAGAATAGATGATGAAAAATTTTTTTATCACTAGATTACATGAAAAAATATTTTCTTTGCTCAAATTACAATTTTCACGATTTATAACATTCTAAAGCTATTAAAAAAAAAGAAATGAAATTTCTTAACCACTCGTATAGATGGCAATAATATTTGGCATATGCACCTAAACAGTTTTATTGAAAAATGTACAGGGTGGTCATCCCAAGAAATAATTCAACCATAGTGGACTTTTGTAAAGGTATTTGCGCAAGCCTTCTATATTTGGCATCTGTTATTTAGCATCGAATTTTTGCTGTCGGATGACCATTCTGTATATATTTTTGACCAAAAGTTCTCATGTTTTCTTTGTAATAATAGTGATATCTATATTCCGGTATTATCCTCAATGTCATTTCGTGATTAATAATTTTTTAGAGTGACCGCCATGCACAAATAAAGAGGGAAGTTCTGTGTAAATACCTTTACCGATTTTTTTAGGAGTCGCCGGCACCTTACAGCTGTAAACTTTTTTTTACCGTATTCTACACCAACAAAACTACCTATTCTGAAAAATTCAGCCATATAACATTTAGTGACGCCTTAAAACCCCTGACGACTGGGCTATTGTTAGAAGTTATTAGTAACATTTTAAAATAATTTGTTCTTTAAATTTTGAAAGTTTAACAATGTAAATATTTTTCATTGAAATTTCTTTTCTATTTGGATGTTTTTTAATATTATTTAAAGATTTATTCCTCTCTAAGAGTTACTTTGTACAACTTGCTGCTTTTGGTTCAGCTTCGCTCGTACTGTCATCTTTGTACTTTCTGACCACATATCTGTTAGACTGACCAAAGTTTAAGCAATCATATTGGAGTCACTTTTTAATATTCTCAATTTTCATAATTTTCTTGACGATTTGTACGAAAGTGTAGAAGGGCGAAGGGCCACAACAAAATTTAAAAGAAAGTCTTAATTATTCCGACCTATATAACTGAAAATGTTGACTTATGACTCATAATAATTATTACTTATAGCTCGCAAGTCTAACTGCTATCTTAGGATTATAACTCAGAATTTTGAACGAAGAGTCGAAGCTTTAAAAACTTGACAATTTATTGCTTTAATATTTTACTGTATCAAGTGCAGGTAGGTATGTAGCATGTTTCAGATTTTGTTAAAGTGATTAAAATCTCTAACTTTGGTGCTAGTGAATGGATTTTGATGAAACCTTGTGCAATGTATTTATAATGAAGTTAATAAAAAAGCTGAAAAAACATTAGAGTAGGAAATGATCGGAAGCGGTAGAAAGAGCACCCCTTTTATCACGGGTTCCAAAACTTGTAGAAATTAGGTCAAAAATGAAAAAGAAACAATGTGTTTACCTTCTTTGGCCCAAAATAAGATGTTTTTCTGTGACACATTTTTCTGTTCCTAAAAGTGGGAAAAAGGAAATGTAAAAGTTGAAAAAGAAATCTGAAAAAATGCAGGTGCATGTATCATCGAAATACAAGGCTTTTCTGTAAAGTGCGTTTTCACTGAGTTTTTCCGGAATAACTTGAAAAACTAACCCTTTCTTTTAAATTGTAGCGCTTTAAAAATATGTAATTAAAAATTAGAAAAAGTATGCATTGAGATCTTCTCAACATTTTTTGTCTCTTGTAATTTTTTTGTAACTTGCTAATTTTCCGAGTTAGAGGCAGTTTCTCACGATGAATTTTCAATTCAAAACATGAAAATTCAAAAAATGAGGGTGATTTGTATACAGGGTGGACCTTTAATAATAGGCCATGGGGCAGGGGTAGATTCTTTGTGCCAAAATATGAGGATATAACCAAATATGCTTTGGTAAAATGTTGCTGTGGAAAAAGATACATGGTGTCAAAATTAAAATTATTTTTTCGTTTTCTTGCAACTCAACAGCCTCTTCGCCAAAGTTGCTAAAGGAACTTTGTTTATTCTAAGAAACATTAATTTATGTATTACATCACGTAAGATCATAGAGGGCGCCGCAGGACCTGTATCTGATGGTGAATTTTTTTCATATTTTCTTTGGACGAGAGTTGTTGTACTTCTGACCAGAAAATCTGATGAAGGCGTCATTACCACGTATAAAGGTACACTTGGTAGAACTTGATAACTCCAACCGTTTTCGAGGAAATTGCCGTTAAACATTTGAATAATTTTGAAAGACAAATTCAAATTTAATGAAAAAAATACAAAACGTAAAGGAAAACGAAATCGTAATAATAGCGTAAACCAGAGCATATTTTAAGAAGTTTGTACTAGGCGGCACTAACCAATCAAAGGAACAAATTTAAAAGGTTGAGTCTTTTGAAAAAAATTTCTTGATGAACTCGTTATTCTTGTATAGGTCTTCATCAGGAAGTCTTCACCTCTGCGTGACGTTCATTTCAACATCAGACAAGATCGGGTCGGATCTGTGAGCAACGCACTATATACAAAGAATATCTCTTAGTAAATAATCCAGATGGATCCAGAGTCCATTGTTTCTGACAGCATTGACATTTTCTCCATCAGTTGTGAGGCATGTAAGTTTTTGTTTAGCCGATTGATCAATGTTTAAATCCTTAAACAAAACCTTGATAGCTTCTGAAAGGCTTTCAGTACCTCATCTCTCGGATTTACTTTCCCTTACTAATTTCATTTCCTTATTTTTAGCGGCAGCAGCACACAAAGGCTCTGGATTTTTTCACTTTTCCCTTATTTTTCGACATCGGCACTAATGCTTGCCACTAGGCGGCACTGCGATCTTCACTAGGCGGTACTAGTGCCGCCTAGTCTATTACTTAAAATATGCTCTGGCGTAAACTATTTCTCACTCACTAATGGAGCATTTTCATGGTATTGAGATAAATACATAAATCAAAATATTGTGTAGAATAAGGATCTAATCTATCTACATTATTCTACATTATTTATTTACATTAGGATTAGGATCTACATTATTTGTCGCGAAAACCGCCTGTAACACGGAAAATTAGCAGGTTACAAAAAAATTCCAAGAGACAAACATTTTTTAGACCTCAAATGCACATGTCTGAATTTTTTCAAATTTTTAAATTACATGTTTTTAAAGCGCTACAATTTCAAAGATAGGGGTAGTTTTTCATGTTTTTGCGGAAAAACTCGGTGACAACGCACTTTACAGAAAAGTTGCAAATAAAAAAAGTCTTGTATTTCGATGATACATTGACCTGAATTTTTTCAGAGTTTTGTTCAACTTTTAAATTTTCCTTCCCCCAGTATTAGGAATTTTCGAATGGCCATATCTCGAAAAATAAGCATTTTTTGAAAAAATTCACCAGAGTAAAAACATCTTATTTTGGGCCAAAAAAGGTAAACATCTTGTTTATTTTTAATTTTTGACTTAATTCTACAAGTTACGGAACCTGTGATAAAAGGGGTGTTTTCTACCCCTTCCGATCATTTCCTACTCTAATTTTTTTTCAGCTTTTTTATTAACTTCATTACAAACACTAGCATTCAAGTTAGAGGTGAAAAATTTAGGCCGAACCTTGCATTTTGGGTAGGACAAGATTCTCTCTTTGATGTATAGAGGAGTTCAGTGTGAGTATAAAACCCTGTTTTCGGGGTTGAAAGTCCCCCCCATTTGGCCGCCATCTTGAAAATGGGGGTGTAACAGTTTAACCGCGATATCTTGAGAACCGTAACTCACAAAAATTTTTACTTCCCTCGCATGCCGAAGGGAAGTATTGTATTCGAGAAAAAATCACACTCCGAGATTTTTTCGGATTCTGACGTTTTTTTCACCATTTTTGAAAAATTTTTACCACTAAAAAATGTGTTTGTCTGTTCAAATTTAAAATTTTCACGTTTCATGGCATTCTAAACCTATTTAAAAAAGGAAATAATTTTGAAATTTTTTTTACCAACATTTTTCAAAAATTTTTTACCACTAAAATAGATGGAAAGTTTTTTTCTTCGTTCAAATTTAAAATTTCCACGTTTCACAGCGTTCTAAACCTATTTAAAAAAAAAATTTGAAAATTTTTTTACTACCTTTGAAAAAATTTTACCACTAATAGACTGATTTTTTTTTCTTTGTTCAAATTTAAAATTTTCACGTTTTCATGGCATTCTAAACCTATTCAAACAAATTTAAAAATTAATTTGATTAAAAATTTTTTTGAAAAAAAATTTTTGTGAAAAAAAATTTAATCTATTTATCACCACGTATAGAATAGATGAAATATTTTTTTTTTGCTCAAATTTAAAATTTCCACGCTTCATGACATTCCAAATCTATTTCGGAAAAGAAAATTTGCAACATTTTTTTTACCATTTTGGAAAAAAATTTACCACTAGAATAGACGGAAATTTTATTTTCCTCAAATTTAAAATATTCACGTTTGACATGACTGACATTCTAAACCTATTTGAGAAAAAAAAATTGCGAGCAATTGAGCAAAGTACACAAAAAAAATTGCTCATCAGTCGGGTAACTGTGAGTAAGCCATTTTTTACACTCAGTACGGATATTATAGTAAAACAACCCCATACAGGTTATGAAACCACCTTAAATTATAAAATGTCATGTATCACGGTAAAAAATCTGAAATAATTTTTATTTTGAGTGGATATTTTTTAACTTAATTTGGTCACAATCTACACACAGAAAAATTAAGTCATATGGAAATAAGTAAAAATAAAGTCCTGTGATTCTGAGCACATTGGTTACAGAAAGACATAAAAAATAAACCAACCTTAAGGTGGGATATAACCACCCCCTATTAAAGTAAATATATCCTTTGAGTTTTAAAGAGTACAGTATACATTCTTTATTAATTTTCTTGAATATTAAGTATTCGTGCCGATGGAATAAAAAGATTTACTTTTAACTTGTTCAAAAATA
This sequence comes from Stenurella melanura, assembly GCA_963583905.1. Classification (NCBI taxonomy): domain Eukaryota; kingdom Metazoa; phylum Arthropoda; class Insecta; order Coleoptera; family Cerambycidae; genus Stenurella; species Stenurella melanura. Next base: position 75,026,723 of record OY757310.1, on the reverse strand, counting down.
ACCCTTCATTTTTCAGAAAATCAAAAGTAGAAAAATCGGTAAAGGTGTCTACACAGAACTTCCCTCTTTATTTGTGCATGGCGGTCACTCTAAAAAATCGGTAAAGGTATTTACACAGAACTTCCCCCGTTATTTGTGCATGGCGGTCACTCTAAAAAATTATTAATTACGAAATGACATTGAGAATAATAATCGGAATATAGTTATCACTATTATTACAAAGAAAACCTGACAACTTTTGGTCAAAAAAATATACAGAGTGCTCATCCAACAGCAAAAGTTCAATACTAAATAACAAGTGCCAAATATGGAAGGCTTGCGCAAATGTCCACCATGACTGAATTATTTCTTGGGATGATATTATTCAATAAAAGTATAATAGGTGCATATTATGCCAAATATTATTGCCATCTGTCACATTTTCAATCCCACATTCACGTAATGGAGTGGAAGTATAGTGGTGGTTAAAAAATACATTTTTTTTTGAAATTTTTCAAAAAGGTGAAAAAAATGTTTTAAATTTTTTTTTCTGAAATAGGTTTAGAATGTCATGAAACGTGCAAATTTTAAATTTGAGGAAAAAACATTTTTTTTCATCTATTCTAGTGTTAATATTTTTTTTCAAAATGGTGAAAAGATGTTGCAAATTTTATTTTCCGAAATAGGTTTGGAATGTCATGAAACGTGGAAATTTTAAATTTGAGCAAAAAAAATATTTCGTCTAGATTAAACATGTTTTCATTTTTACTTCCCTCGCATACCGAAGGGAAGTATTGTATTCGAGAAAAATCACCCTCCGAGATTGTTTCGGATTCTGACGTTTCAGATCACGTAGCTTAAGAAAACATAGGTTTTTCAATTCCGTCAGTCTGTCTGTCTGTCTGTTAGTGCATTAACTAAACAACTACTTGACGGAGAGCAGTCAAATTTGGTAGGTAGTTGACCCTACTGTCAGCGAAGAAATGGTAGAACTTTCACTGGAAAATATAGAGGGTGGACCGTCTAAGCGGAGTAAATAGTGAAAAAAAAATTTTTTTGCTCAAATTTAAAATTTACACGTTTCATGACACGCTAAACATATTTCTGAAAAAAAAAAATCAAAAGTTTTTTCACCAACATTTTTGAAAACATTTTTGCCACTAAAAAAAAATTTTCTTCTTTGTTCAAATTTAAAATTTCCATGTTTCATGGCATTCTAAACCTATTTCAAATATTTTTTTTTTTTTTAATTTTTTTACCACATTTTTGAAAAAAAATGTACCACTATAATGGATGGAAATTTTGTTTCTTTCAAATTTAAAATTTCCACATTTCATAGCGTTCTAAACCTATTTAAAAACAAATTAGAAAATTTTTAAAAAATTTTTGAAAAAATTTTACCACTAAAATAGATGGAAATTTATTTTCTTTGTTCAGATTTAAAATTTCCACGTTTCCATGGCATTCTAAAATTATTCAAATAAATTTAAAAATGTTTTTGAAAAATAAAAAAAAAATTGAAAACTGTAACACCCCAACATTTAAATGCCTTAGGCCGGCCCTGTCGCCTTCTTACCTCGGCCAGCTTAGTTCGTTTTCTTAACGTGAGGGAGCGCGAGAGCAGTGTGACAGTTGGCGAACGCGCGGGAAGACGATAACATGTGTTTTATTTTATTTTGTAGAATGTGAAATATTTAATAAAGTTTTTACCGTTATTTCCATTTTAATAAAAGTTCCTCACAGTGGCAGCCCAACTCGTGGCCGAATGCAAAGCCTTTAGAGTGTGTTTAATGTTCTTGTGATCTGTGAAATTAAAATTAAGACGCTCTGGGATTTTACGTGCTTGACACCCCTTTACATTCGTCTGTCTGTAGTGGTTTTAGTGTGAATTGCTCACCGAAAACGTAAGAAGTCGTGTTAATAAGACACTATCGCGCCTGGGAAACCGTTCGTGGACGATAGACAGTTTTATAACAGTGTTTACACAAATTATGTTTATACAAATACCTACAATTTGCTTCAGGAACTTTTGTTTTGCTCTGTGTTAGAAATACTCTAGCCTAAGCGTATTGAAAACATTTTCAACGACGGTTACAAAGCCCGTGTTCGCCGTTTACTTGGACCTTGGACTTGTCTGTTCCCGCCAGAAGTTGTTTACGTTTGTTCGTGCGGTTTAATAATTCTTTGTGTACCTATGTTCTGATAAAAACATTGCTACTTAAAATTAGTGAATGTGCATGGTACATCTCTACATTTTATCACCAGGAAGAGGAAAACCTGTGGTAATTGTATCATTAATTGTGAAACCTTGTCTTGGCTAGATTTTCAAAACGGACGAGAAAGGTAAGAGAAATCACACTTATTTTCTGCGTAGTCAATCGAATTCCATTGTCAACATGCCTGGAAATGAAGCAAATCCGACTCAGTCTAATATTGTGTTTACGAATGAACAATTTGAAGCATTTTTAGCCCGGTTAAATGTGAATCCAACACCACCTGTTGCACCGACGTTAAACGGAAATTTTTCAAAATGTCCCTCGCGATTTAACGGTTCCAAGGACTCAGATGTTAATGCTTTCATTGACGCAGTGGTAATTTACAAGGATTGTGCTCAGGTATCTGATCAAAATGCATTAAAAGGACTGCCTATGTTATTTGACGATTTTGCAGCTACTTGGTATCAAGGTGTAAAAACAAGTATTGAGACATGGAATGAAGCTCTCGATCTTTTACGAACAGTTTTCGGACCCCGGAAACCGCCTTACCGTGTCTACCGTGAACTTTTTTCGAGTGAACAAGACATTAAGACTCCTTCTGATATTTTTATATGTAAAGCTAGATCAATCTTAGCCCAGTTGCCACCTAATACGTTAGTTGAAGAAACTCAAATTGACATGGTGTATGGTTTACTGCATTCGCGTGTGCGTGAGAAAGTATCGCGAGATAGCGTAACCAGTTTTACTGAACTTTTAAAACAGTGTCGTCTAGCGGAAGAAACTTTCGATATAGACACCAGTGCCGTGACGGTACAAAAAGACAATAAACGTCCACGTTGTCAGTACTGCAAATATGTTGGACATACTAAAGACGAATGCCGGAAACTTTTAGCCAAGGCTGGTAGTGATGTGCGGAAGCCCTCCGTAACGAACGCGCGAAACGTTTCCCAATCACAAACCTCTGCCCAGTCTACGACTTCAGTTGTCCGCCCATCAACTTCAAATTCTATCCAGGAAAGCACAACTATATCGTGTTATGGTTGTGGCAAACTAGGTTACATCCGTTCTAAATGTCCTACTTGCAAGGGAACAGAAACAGCTTCCATGGAATTTCTTAGCTTGGATACGTTAATAGCACCACGCTCGCGTCCTATTTTTCATGTCAATGTTTTGGGACATCGCGGCGCCGGACTAATTGACACAGCGGCTAAACAAAGTGTTGCTGGCCATATGCTTTATGATATTCTGCGCAAAGAAAACCAGACATTTCAAGAGGAGGACATATTCGTGAAACTTGCGGATGGTAATGGGAAAATGGAACATGTTTTAGTCACCCACCAAGATGTCATCTTACAGGGACGTGCGATAAAAACCAAGTTTATCATTTTCCCTAAGGCAAAGAATTTTACACTTTTCGGTATCGATTTTCTACAAGATGCTAAGGTAGCATTAAACATAGGGGAAAGTTGTTGGAATTTTGAGGATAGCTCCGATGTTAAGTTTCCTTTGTCCTATGAGTCACCCTCGTCTTTACCTTGTGCAGCACCTGTCGAGCTCTCGAGTTTTGAAAATTTACGTCCTGATGAAGGGACTATGTTAAACGAGACGCAGCGTAAAATGCTGGATACGTTTCTTCAAGAAAATGAAGATATCTTCAAAGTGGGGGGAGAGCCATCTCCTTATGCAAAACACTATATTAACACTGGTGATCATCCACCTATAGCCTTGCCACCATATAGAATGACTCCTGCAAGGAAAGAGGTCTTGAAAGCTGAGTTGGACAAGCTACTAGAAGCCGGAATCATCGAGGAATGCGAAAGTCCCTGGGCCGCGCCTGTTGTACTTGTTCCGAAAGATGGCGGTGGTATACGGTTGTGCGTGGACTATCAACGTTTGAATGCTGTTACCGTTAGTGATGCATACCCTCTACCGCGCATGGACGATCTGCTTCACGCAGCTAAGCGTACGTTTTACCTGACTACCATTGACTTACGCTCTGCCTATCACCAAGTGAGTGTTAACGAATCTGATCGAGACAAAACCGCGTTTGTGACTCCATTTGGAACTTACCGGTATTTACGTATGCCATTCGGGTTGAAAAAACGCGCCTGGAACTTTTCAACGTTTGATTGATCATTTTCGCCGTGGACTTGGAAACATATTAATTCTAGCGTACTTGGACGATTTAATCATATTATCATCGAGTTTTGAGGAGCACCTCGAAGACTTAAAATTAGTGTTTGCTAGACTTGAACAATTTAAACTCCGTGCAAAGCGAGAAAAGTGTAATTTCGCTTGTTCTCAGGTAAAATACCTCGGACATTTAATCACTACTGAGGGGATTTCGGCCGATCCACAAAAAACGTCTGCTATCGCGAACAGACATGCCCCGCGTGACGTCAAGCAGGTAGTTTCTTTTCTGCAGACTTGTAGTTGGTATCGTCGGTTTGTGAAAGACTTTGCCGAGATTTCCCGCCCGTTGAGTGATCTAACCAAGAAAAATGCTCCCTGGCAGTGGACGCAAAAACATCAAGAATCGTTCGACACTTTGAAGAAAGCTTTAGTTACTGCTCCTGTTTTACAACAGAGTGACGAAACCAAGCCATACATCATCCGTAGTGATGCGAGTGCATATGCCATTGGGGCCGTGCTCATACAAGGAGAGGGGGAAGAGGAGCATCCGATTGAGTATGCCAGCCGATTACTCACCCCTGCTGAGAGAAACTACAGCACCTCAGAGCGAGAGGCCTGCGCATTGGTCTGGGCTTTAGGCAAGTTTCGCGGATACATTGAAGGGACTCCGGTAACCGTTCAAAGTGATCATCAGCCATTACGTTGGTTACTCAACTTAAAAGCGCCTACGGGTAGGCTAGCCCGCTGGGCCCTCCTGGTACAAGGATACGATCTCAAGATAGACTACTTACCAGGCAAACGAAATGTCGTTGCTGACACATTGTCAAGGCCGCCATGTGCCCATGAGGTCAAGGAAACTTGTGACATATGTTTAGTAACAATTGAACTACCAAGACGTTCTGCTATTGAAATTAGGACTGAACAACTCAAGGATCCTGATATAGCAAAAATCATCAAAAGTTTTGAAGAATCGGAGAGTAATGATACCACCTCGGATTTTACTAAGTGGACTGATCGTGGATACATTATGTCTAGTGGCGTTCTCTATAGATATTCAGCTGATGAAGGTGTGGAGGAAGCCCAATTAGTTGTCCCGATCCATGAGAGGAAGCGAGTTTTGGAAGAATATCATGATGCGCCGACAGCTTCCCACTATGGAGCTGAACGTACCTTGCAGCGCATAGCTAAACGATACTACTTTACTGGCATGCGTCGTTATATCACAGATTATGTAAAGCAATGTCCAGATTGTCAAAGGTATAAATCCACCAATCAAAAACCAGCAGGTTTATTACAAACACCAGTTTACGCACAAAGATTTGAGACTCTCGCTATCGACTTGTTTGGACCCCTTCCCGAGGACGAGGATGGTTACAGGTGGATATTTATTGTAGAAGATGTGTCGACCAAATGGGTTGAATTATTTGCCCTTCAAAAAGCCACAGCAGAAGAGTGTGCTCGAGTACTTATAAATGAAATATTCTTGCGTTTTGGTTTACCACGTAAAATCATCAGTGACAACGGAGTTCAGTTTGTCTCCTCCGTTATGCAGAAGGTATGCTTCACCTTAAATATCAAGGAATCGTTTACTCCTCTGTATCATGCTTCTGCGAATATGGTAGAACGAAAGAACCGAGACTTAAAGCCGAGATTGGCTATACTTGTTGGAGATGATCATAGAACTTGGGTTGAGAAGTTACCTACAATAAGGTTCGCTATGAACACGGCTTGGTGTGAATCTACTGGACAGACAGCTGCTTACCTAACCTATGGTAGAGAGCTTAGGACACTTGATGACGTTCAGAATGATCTGAGTAGCACCCTAGAAACGGAGAATTTTGTCCCACAAATCACCCCATATCTACGAAAAATCTCAAGCGTGTGGAAAGATGCCCGATCGATAAATGAAGCAAAGCAAGATCATCAAAAGGCATATGCCGATTCACGAAAACGAGAAGTGGCCCCATTTGCCATTGGAGACAGAGTTTGGGTCAGCACCCATATTCTCAGCAGTTCTAAAAAGGGGATCACCTCTAAGTTTGTTCCCAAGAGGGATGGCCCTTATCAAATAATTCGGATAGTTTCGCCAGTTACCTTCGAGGTTGCTAACCCCAATGATCTATCCTTACCATTAGGCGTGTACCATATGTCGGCCCTTACGCCTGTACAAGGAGCACTCGAAGAGACCCCTGTGGCCGCCATTAGGAAAAGGGGACGACCTCGGAAGAAGATTTCACCGCCCACCAATCAGTCTGGTCCCTCGTCGAGACGTCTTCGGAACCAGGGGGGGAGACTGTAACACCCCAACATTTAAATGCCTTAGGCCGGCCCTGTCGCCTTCTTACCTCGGCCAGCTTAGTTCGTTTTCTTAACGTGAGGGAGCGCGAGAGCAGTGTGACAGTTGGCGAACGCGCGGGAAGACGATAACATGTGTTTTATTTTATTTTGTAGAATGTGAAATATTTAATAAAGTTTTTACCGTTATTTCCATTTTAATAAAAGTTCCTCACAAAACGTGTTTAATCTATTTATCACTACAATAGAATAGACGAAATATTTTTTTGGCTCAAACTTAAAATTTCCACGTTTCATGACATTCCAAACCTATTTCGGAAAAACCACTATGGAAAAAATTTGACACTAGAATACATGGAAAATTTTTTTTGCTTAAATTTAAAATTTTCACGTTTCATGACATTCTAAACCTACGTCAGAAAAAAAAAAATTTTTTTCACCAACATTTTTGAAAGATTTAAAAATAAAATAATTTTTTTCTACTTCCATCTTTAAAATGGCGTTTATATCGTATACGTTTCCATGACGCTAAATAATCATTTAAACACGCTTTCGACAAACCGTGACTTCGTGCATTTTAGTCACAGGCTGAACTTAGCAACGAGATATTAGTCACGGCTGAGGTTAATTCTAGATATTTTAATGGCAAAAATCAAGTTAGTTTTCCGTAATTCTTGTCATCAATCTGTCAAAATAAATCGACGCGTTGTGACAAGAGACAAGTAATTTTGTTTTACTGTTACCATGTTATTGATACGTTAATAAATGAAATATTAAAATAACTTCCAAATTTTTTATTTAGATATTTGCTGTCGTAGAAAAAGTATAGTATGCAACACGTTTTATAAACTTGTTAGTCACTCATTTTATTAAACACTCGCTCCGCTACGCGTCGCTCGCGATTAATAAAACTCGTGACTAAAATGACGTTTATAAAACTTGTTACGTAATATACTATTTAACCACCACTATGCTTCCACTCCATTACGTGAATGTGGGATTGAAAATGTGATAGATGGCAATAATATTTGGCATATGCTATTATACTTTTATTGAATAATGTCATCCCAAGGAATAATTCAGTCATGGTGGACATTTGTAAAGGTATTTGCGCAAGCCTTCCATATTTGGCACCTGTTATTTAGTATTGAACTTTTGCTGTTGGATGAGCACTCTGAATATGTTTTTGACCAAAAGTTATCAGGTTTTCTTTGTAATAATAGTGATAACTATATTTTTATTCTCAATGTCATTTCGTAATTAGTAATTTTTTGGAGTGACCGTCATGCACAAATAACGAGGGAAGTTCTGTGTAAATACCTTTACCGATTTTTCTAAAACTCTTTTTGTAGAGAGAATTGAACTCTCTACAATCTTGGTCTAGATGCTTTTTACCGTAAAATTGAAAATTAAAGTTATAATTGTAGTTTAGGTATAGTAGTGGAATTTATAGTATTTTATTATTTTTTTATTATTACTACATTTTTTTTTATTAACATCTATGTGTTTGTATAGCAATTTTCTTGTGCTAAATAAAGATTATATTATTATTATAATTAAAAATAGACTAAAATATTCAAGAAAAATAACATTTAAGGGTTTTAACTTTTTCTATTGATTTTATTGAAAAAACACGTCGGATGTTTTTTGTAGATACGTCCGTTCACTTTTAGGAGAGGGGGAGTTTGGTTACCGAAAATGTGGACGGGTCCCCAAAAAGTGAACGTTGTTAAAAAATCAAAAGAATGTTTTTTGTACAAAGTGGAATTTTGTATACTTAAATGTAGAGGGGAAGAGGAGTTTGCAAACGAACGTTAGTGTAAGTTGAGGTCTCATAAATGTTACGAAGATGGGGAGGAAGTTCAAAATAGCCCACTTTTACCAACGTATTTGTTGAATGGCTCCTAAATATTATTAATATACTTTTGCTCAGCTCTTATGCGATCGCTTGTTAAAAATACATGTATATGTGTGTGTGATAAAGTGTTACATTGACCCCCTTCGTATGAAGCCTTATTAAGGTACGCGCATGAACATATTTACGCGGTGACACACCGTCTAAAGCCAATAATCCTGGTTCTGATGTCCCTATACAGGGTGATTCACGTAGGCCATTCATTAGAAGTTTTTCAACTTGCAGTTGGATTAGTAACTTGAAATTTGGTATGCAGCCATAATCGATCATGCCCGTTCTATCTAAAATATTTTCAGTCCTCCAACTATACAGGGTGTGCCAAAAATTGGTACCAACTTTCTTATTTTAAATGGAAACCTATATTTTTCTTTACATGGTTCGATTCGTCTTCTAATTCTGAGTTTAGAGAACCTAAGTTATGTTAACTTATCTATTACAATTTTTGACATATGTCCAATTTTTTGAAAAAAATTGCCGCTGTAGTAGTTTACGAACAAATTTGTATCTCGCAAACCTTTCAAAATTATGAAACCAAATTTGTGAAGCAGTTAGCTGGAAGTCCATGCTAACTTTTGATGTCCCATCGGTGGTCCCATTTTGTACCATATGGGCGCAGTCGATTTTTAAATGTCGCAATCAAAAATCGTCAAAAAGTCAATTTTTTCAAATGGCACCTACTATATTTTTTCACACTATTCGAAAGAAAATTGAATTTTAGGGTGTTACTTAAGCATTCCCTATACCTAACTTCACCCCATATCGAGTTATTCAATAAAAATCAAGAAATACCTTATCTTGCCGAGAGATTCCTTACTTCATCGAGTATGTCATGGAAACAAAAGACAGTTGTAATAATTTTTTAAGAAAAATATGGATTCCTATTTAATTACACACAACACCAACAAATTATTATTAACGAACAAGAACAATGTTGACGAAATTCTGACGTAAATGTTCAATGTGACCACCATATTTTTGTTCAAATATTCTATTATTCTACTTTCAACAGATTGCGTAGCACATCTTTGCGCCTACCATTTCTGATGCCAGAAATCAATGCAAAATTGAATTTTAGGGCCACTTTTATTAACATTGTGTATGTCTATCTACAGTCGTTTTTGAGTTATTGGCATTTTTTGAAAAAAATATTGTTTTTTTTTTCTCAACGATAGTAGGCTTTGGAAACAATCATTTCATTTCAATTTTTATCCAAAAATCGTATTGCAATAATAAATAATAACAACAAATAAACAGATTAACAAAATAACTATTTCAATACAAATGCTCAATGTGTGCACCGTTTTCACTGACAGAATTTCGTTAACATTGTACTTGTTCGTTAATAATAATTTGTTGGTGTTGTGTGTAATTAAATAAGAATCCATATTTTTCTTTAAAAATTATTACAACTGTCTTTTCTTTCCATGGCATACTTGATGAAGTAAGGAATCTCTCGGCAAGATAAGGTATTTCTTGATTTTTATTGAATAACTCGATATGGGGTGAAGTTAGGTATAGGGAATGCTTAAGTAACTCATCCTAAAATTCAATTTTCTTTCGAATGGTGTGAAAAAAAATAGTAGGTGCCATTTGAAAAAATTGACTTTTTGACAATTTTTGATTGCGACATTTGAAAATCGACTGCGCCCATATGGTACAAAATGGGACCACCGATGGGACATCAAAAGTTAGCCTGGACTGCCAGCTAACAGCTTCACAAATTTGGTTTCATAATTTTGAAAGGTTTGCGAGATACAAATTTGTTCGTAAACTGCTACAGCGGCAATTTTTTTCAAAAAATTGGACATATGTCAAAAATTGTAATAGATAAGTTAACATAACTTAGGTTCTCTAAACTCAGAATTAGAAGACCAATCGATCCATGTAGAGAAAAATATTATAGGTTTCCATTTAAAATAAGAAAGTTGGTACCAATTTTTGGCACACCCTGTATAGTTGGAGGACTGAAAATATTTTAGATAGAACGGGCATGATCGATTATGGCTGCACACCAAATTTCAAGTTTCTGATCCAACTGCAAGTTGAAAAACTTCTAATGAATGACCTATGTGAATCACCCTGTATATTGTTTCTTAATTTCTGTAATAAGAAACAGGGTTCGGACACACTTCTGCCAATATTCTTGACTGAAGATAACGGTCTCGAATGATTAGGGGCTTGAGCTCTTTGCCCCAATCATCGCTGTAGACCTGGAACGGCCTCGTAAGGTGTGGGCCTGCTTTTTTGCCTATCCCCCGCAAATGCGCACGGTGTAGGCGATGTTAACAAACTTCCTTCCCCTGGTCCTGGCTGTTGGGCCCTGCCAGCTGGGTCGTTTCTTCTGCCTTGGTCTTCTTTCTTCACTGGTATGTCGGCTCTCGGGAGCGTTTTTAGTCTGTCGTAATAGAGAACGGCTGTTGCCGAGCTCTCTCGTAGTTTGGAGGGGTTTGGAAGGTGTTGACTAGCCGGCAGCCCAGGGTGCCAATTGGGATCATGCGCTCCGATTTCGTCGGATGGAAGTGTGAACTGTGCAACTCAAGGATTGTGTTTGGCCAAAGACGCTTATTTTAGCATTAGAGGCTGGATGGCACGGGCTGGGGTCAGGGTACCGAGCTGGTTGTTTGCTTGGTACCCTGGGATCGGGTGATTTCGATGTTTTTAGCCATTGTCTCTTTGCAGCGTGGCTTAAAGGTCGGGCCGAAACAGAAAAACGGTTAAGTTATACTTACCCGTTATCCAGGATCTGGAGCTTCGGCCTCTTGTGTCTCGGAGCGTTGTTGGGGTCGTAGTCAGTCGCCTGTCTGACCAGCGGGTTCTCATGCTCTGCCGCACGGGCGTATACATTCTTCACTCTGTCCCGGATGACTTCAGTTCAGGTCTCTGAAGATGTTGGCATTTCTGACAAACCATGGCGAATCCACGACGCACCTAAGTGCGACTTTTCCACAGCTTGTATCCTCTTCAGGTGGGTGGCTGCTTGGTATCCCCAGACAACGGAGGCGCAGGTCAGAATAGGTGCAATGAGGGTCGTGCTAAGCGTGAGCTTGTTCCAGGTTGAGTTGGCTCTGTCTACTCATCATAAAGTGGAGTCCTCCTCGTCCTCGCTTTCTGTATTGTCGCTGCCGTGTTCTGTCTCCACGTCAAGCTTCGATCCATGACAATGCCGAGGTATTTGACGGTATCGAGACACATGTACTTCTTTTTAGGTATGTAGGTTCGGATAACAGAGGTTTGTATTCCACGATTTACGAGAGATGGACTCAGATGCGTTTGTAAGAATATTTTCTCTTTGATAAACATAAACGAAGCTTCGCTCACTGTCTTTGTTTACAACGTGCTGCTGAATAGAGTCGCTACTTCCGTACCGTTATCTTGCCAAAGAATTTTTGAGTAACGTACAGTTGAATTACTTAATACTAAAATAAGTTATTGTTGCTATAGTAGTAGCGAACGATGAACAAGACGGGATAAGGTTGGACGCGTATGTATTTACGAAAATAAAAAAAAGGATAATAATATGGTATTGCCTTAGGGTTGATTTTTCAGTAATTTACTCGTCTTTTAAAATTATAGATTACTACAAATGCGCCTGAGTGCGCCCCTTGTAAATGCGGAATAGGCTCCGTCAGCTGAACCCACTGAACTCTATATTTCAGTGGCCGAACCTCAGAACGAGCAAATTCTCACTATGATATAGGCAACCAGCAATATCCCAATGCCAATAAAGGGTTGCTGATGGAACTACTAACGTCGCTGGGAAAGGTTATGATTTCTCATTTAAAAACTTCTAAAGATTTTTTTGACTATTTCAAAATGCGAGCTTTTAAAATTTAATATACCTATTCATCTGGGAAGCACTTAATTCGCGAATTTAATTTGTAATTGAAATAACTAAACGAATTATTTTCCGAATATTTTGCAGCCTTTGCAACAAAATTAAAATAAATTTACATAGTAGGTACACGCTATGATCGACTTGTTAAAACATTATGAACCGAAATTTTTTAGTTTCCCCTATTTTCCAGACACTACTTCTACACTGTCATATTTGGCAACATTATATTCCATAAATCTCATCCTAAATACCCGTTTACTAAAATAGAAAAAAGCGGTGTACATGCAAGAACATATTAAGACATATGGGCATGTCTCTTTCAATTCTTAAGCACTGTACCTACTACTGAATATCACAATTCATTTATTATTCTAAATTACTTATTTACAGACACACAATGTGGGCTGCTGTTTATTTTAATCTTATTACTTCCACATCCCCACTTGGTGGAGGTATAATAATTGCATAGCAATCCAATTTTTTTTGCTGAAATAGGTTTAGAATGTCATGAAACGTGACGTTAAATTTGAGCGAAAAAAAAATTAATTATGTTCTTCGGTCTGTTTGTAATTTTCTTTTGTGCCCACGTTTATGGAATGTTTTAAGATATTGACTCGAAAGGACCCCACACTAATCTTCTGGAAATTGGGTTTCGGACAATTTTTTTCATATTGCAGGATTTTGTAGGCCTTGAGGTCCGATTAAAAGTCTTCATGAGACATTGCTTGAATATTAATAACACAGACCCACAAAATAGATTCTCATTCCTGAATACAATATGTTGTTTCTATATATATATTTTTCGGCGCTGAAACCGAATCTGATGTAAAAAAATCGTATACCCCCAAATCTTTTTGTTACAGCCAAAAACAACCCCCTCAATGGGATAAGAACCATTCGATACAATAAATGAATTCAAATAAATTGTGAAAAATGTACATGTTTTGTATGTGACAGTAGAATGTCGTTTTATAAGATTCTCTGGTACCGACCCATACCCATAATGGGGTGGAAACCACCCCTACATAAATGCCAATAAATCGTGAAAAATGATGAAGTCTTTGTATAGTTTCGAGTACAGGATATCCTGTTCTTCAAAAATAGTGTAATTACATAAAGGTCAATAAATCATGAAATATGTTGAAGTTTTGTTTCTAACTGCTCTTTAAACTCATTAAAATTCTATGAATGTGAAAGAAGACAATTTGTTGAATAAGAAGGGCTGCACTTGCATATATTATCTTTTCATCCGGGATGCCTCAAAGACCCAATTCATGTCCACTATTATTGTCTCTCATATTGGTTTACAATCTAGCTCAAACAGTAAACAGCCCAAAACTATTTTACACAAACAAATTAAAGATATTTAAAATAATTCGCACATGCGAGCACTGCTCGACATTGAAAAACACTCCTTGAATCTTGTTGTAATTGAAGGTTTCGCTCGATTCACATGGAATTGGTGCAGATTTTGAATTCTGTTTGATTTGACAGGTCGAGGAGTTCAGGAGCGTTTCCTTAAATCTACATTTCCTAATTAATTTACAAATCATTATTTTAATAATAATAGTAACTGTACAAATGTGTCAGTAAATGGACTGAAATATAATCATCTTTTTTTCCGTGGGGAATTTGAGTTTTCCAATAATATTAAAGAGGTAACATTTCTGGGCTTATCTCTGGATCCAATTATCGCTATCAAAAACATTTTTGGAATGAAATAATTAAGATTGGCTTGAATTGAAAACACATTATTAATGTAATAATTAAGTCAAAAATATTAGAAATACAACAATTTTACAAAAGACAAAAATAATTGCAAATACTATTTATTACTTAATAAGATCAAAGGTGAAGTATAGTATCATCCTCTTTTTTTTCCGTGGGGAATTTGAGTTTTCCAATAATATTAAAGAGGTAACATTTCTGGGCTTATCTCTGGATCCAATTATCGCTATCAAAAACATTTTTGGAATGAAATAATTAAGATTGGCTTGAATTGAAAACACATTATTAATGTAATAATTAAGTCAAAAATATTAGAAATACAACAATTTTACAAAAGACAAAAATAATTGCAAATACTATTTATTACTTAATAAGATCAAAGGTGAAGTATAGTATCATCCCTCAAATAAATATGAACAGATTTGTGTAGAGGTGGAGGTATTTTTCACACTTCTGTCAACATAATTACTTCGCATACAATGTCAAAAGTGTCGTCTACATGGAAACATTAGTGTGCCAAATTTCAGTAAGACTGCAAATATATATTTTTTTTATTGGTACCCTATTTTGCTTATTTAAAGTACGCCTCAGAGTGTTTAAATCCAACTTTTAAAAACGCGCGTTTTTTAAAGTTGCCATGGCAACAACTACAACCCGAGTCAAAATGTCAACTTTTTAATTATTGATCTGACAGTAATTTTTGAGGTATTAACCGCGAATCTGCTTTTCTATTAAAGTAATCAATGTTAGAATCATTTTAAAGCAATGTACAATCAGTAACAACTGTAGTGACAATAATTATATAATCCTATATATGTGACAGATTGCAAATTAATTTTTGCATTCCTCATTTGACACTGACAGGTATCCTGATGTCACATCACAAATTCAACCATTTTACATTCTTAATTTTTATTTCTATTTTTTGTAGTAATACCAGTATTTATGATTTCAAAGTGTATCAATAAAAAAAAAATAGCGTAAAGTATTCGTGGGTAACTGGTCTTTAAAACACTTGCTCTATTTCGAGCACTCCGGCTGCGCCGTCGTGCTCGAAAAATCGCGCGTGTTTTAAAGACCTTAATATCCACTTACTTTAATATACTAATATGTATACTACTATACGTTAAAAATAATAATGAAAACACTATAATACTTTAGAGACTACACATAATCATAACACATGGCACAAATATGACCTTAAATATTGAATTCCTGCCATTAAATAACGCAACACTACATTTCGCCCCAACTTTTTTAAACAAATTACCTTTTAATGTGCGATTTTTGGAAGGAAACAATTTCAAAAATACAATAAAAAAATATATACTACTCCTACGAATTTTTAAATGACAATATTACAATTAATGATTTTTAATATAACAAACTCTTCTCTTTTACCTAGTATATAAGTGTTAAATCATGATATGTATAAATTTAAAACAATTTATTTTATTATCCAATTTACGATTGTACTGCTACACATGTGCTATTTTTTTGTTGTATTTTGACTTATGTAAGAAAGTGTAAATTATCCTAGCATCACTAAAGGTCTATCTGTCTGTCTGTGGGGAAAATTATAGTGTTTAAAAGTTATTTTAAACAAAATAATGAATTTTGTTAACTTTATTGATGCACTTTAGCGATTAAGGAGGTTGAGGCGTTAGACGAAAATAATGAAAAAAATCTGAAATAAAGTATTTCTAATAGATTTCTATATGACTCAATTTTCTGCAAAAAATCCAGTCATTAGGAAACACATAAAGTTAAAAATTTAAAAAACCTTTTACATGTAGTCTTATGGAAACCATGTCAACCCAGCATGCAAACGGTACATTTTAACACAAATAACTAAATAAAACACACTACTATGTTTTCTACCACATAGTGGTAGAAATGTAGAAAACATAGTAGTGTACTTTATTTAATTATTTGTGCAAAATGATTAACATCACAGAGTATAACGGCTTCTTCTATCAATTTTTTGGTACATTTCAATTTATAACAAATAACCAAATAATGTCAGCAGTTCCGAAAACTAACTATGTAAAGCATTGATGGCTTATGCATTTTAATACCGTTTCCAATTTAATTAGGAGACTTTTAATGAATAAAAAGAAAAGATGAAACATTTGTAAACTGTCAAATTTCTCTTTTCGTTAAAGATTTTTAACTGATTTTTCAATTATTTAATGATTTAATTTTAATTTTTACTGCTTCTCATTTTTTTAAAATTATTTACTGAAATATACTAAATATATATACTAAAATACGCAGATATTTACATAAATTTATTTTTTTTTAAAATAAGTTTGACCAAACATCCAAAAGTTAGTACATTAAGTAAAATAATTAAATCTACTTAAATAATTCATTAATAATAAAAAATGATTTATTTATGCCTTTATGACAATAATTATTGGTATCATCGACCTTTGTAATAATTTATGGAAAAGTTCTGATTTAGAATTCAGCTTACTTTTGGTTGGGACAGTAACGCCTCAACCTCCTTAAGAGGCAACTAGGAATAGAAGTCAATTTCGTTAAACCAACTTATTTTGACCGCAAGAACCTATAGTAGCCTCATGTGCACGGAATATTGGAACACCCTGTATATATCCCATACCTACTTCATCAGGGTTCGGATTTTAAAATGAAGTAAAATTGCCAGACCTTTCTAAGCTTTCTTGCAATAAGTTTTGAAATTGATTCTCCTCCTTACTTATTTTGCCATTACATATCTCTGCGTTCAGCTACGTCATTGGTGGCTTTTAACCCTTTAACTTCTTTTAATCCCTCCTTGAATTGAGCATCGTTATCCCACAAGGATGGATCTTTATCAAGAAAACTCATCGGGATATTATTCATTATAAAAAAATTTTTGTTCTAGATATTACGAGATATTGAATTTTGAGCCTTGTAATAGCTGCTCTTGAAACGTTTATTTTATATTGCGAATTTTGATGCGGTTTCTTTTTCTATGCTTTAATCATCAATCCCTTACATGTAAAATCAGTACGAGAATCAAAAAATGACACACTCACCAATACTTGTTTTTGTTGGATCCCGCATGAAATAATCATAGCTCGTTGCAGTAGAGGGTAATCAAATTCACACTGGACCGTCATCTTTTCAAATGATAAGTAAGGATACCAGTCATGTTTAGAACCACTTGGATCAGACCGCGGGAAGTGTTCTGCTGCCAAGCGGATGGGTTTATCGCTTGGCAAGAGCCTTTGTATAAAATAGACAACTATTTTGTATAGTTCCAAACTTGAAAATGCAACTTCCTTTTCACAATATCCCCGTAAAAATGGCAAAATTCTGCTATTTTCGTTTTTTAAATTTCTTTGACCGAAAAACGTGATGGTGTAATCTTAGGTTTTTTAACCAGTGTTAATGTATTTCTCATCATAAAATGCACAGAATCTAATGGAGGAGGAAGCTACCCGAGGTTGGATTGCGATTCGACATGCTCGATCCCCTGCCAGCTTTAAAAAATCGATACTAGCGACCTGCTACACTAAAAATTTTTGCACCAAAATTTGGGGATTTTCTAATTACACCAAATAGAAACTTTTCCCCAACGGGCCTCCAAAATACGACCTTTTTTTATTTTGTGGGCAGTCTAATATCAATATATATCTATCTATCTATGCACACAACATGAAAGGAATGCAGGTACAGCAGAGTTTTTGATTGGTTATATGTAAGAAAGTTAACCAGGTGAATAGGAAATCTATACCAATTTTGAAAGTTTGAAATTCAGTAGAAGCAAACATAATTTAACAAGGACATAAACAAAAATAATTTTCTAAAACTTTACTATTTATTTATATACAATACCTAATGATAGAAACTACTTTAACTTTATATTGTATAATCTGAATAGCAGTCATTAAAATTGTACAATATAATGTAAAACATGGGCAGTGACAATATTTTCTACCACATAAAAATATAACGTGATCCATATTTTGCTTCGGGTCTTGGAAAATCTGGAGGAAGACCAGGGGTAGCATCAGGATAGACAGCAGGGCCTTCGACAGGAGGCCTAGGTCTAGCTGTTTTATGAACATGAACACGGACGAAATGGTCATATGGCGGCCTGTCCAAATCCAAGTTGTCCTTTACACATTTATCAAAAACAGCTTGTGTCTTTCGGCATCTGAAATTAGAATATAAAAAAAAATATACAATATTATTATTTGAGATTTAACACATCTTTTTTTTAACTAATGAGCCAAAGTATTTTCGAGCAGAGGGCCATAACTCCCGAAGGAAGCATTTGCGGCCACCCCTATTTTTGCACGTAGAATCAACACCTAAAGGGGAAAGTGGGAATGGAGCAAATCTATTGCTAACGAGATGACAGTTTAAAGAACAATGTTAAAAACGGCTTTTTTGGGCCATCCGACGTAGTGCGGAAGCCTTCTTTTTTTTTTTTTACTAATTTTGGGATGCTGAAAACGAATCCGTCACGCGTCTTGGCGAAATTAAAATACAACCTTTATTTGGGGGTGACATTGGAATTGATATTAAAACTTGCCACTAGAGTTAGAACTACAAGAAGTTGGGTGATTAGCAGACCCCGGCGCACAAGGCACCAGAGACGGTCTTCACACACAGATAAATATAATGTTTTGAATCCAGAATCTTATGATTCACATTCACATAAGCAAATAAATACATTATTTATAGGAAACAAATACTTTTGTGGTAAGAAATAGAAAGGATAGCATAAAAAACTCATAAAATAATAAATAAATAATTTATTATTAGAAATTCGGAGAAATTATTTACTTGGTATAGTTGAGCATGTAGATGTAAGAGATGTTTACTGAAACTGGTGGATAAAAAACACCAGACTTCGACCGCACAATTTATATACCTGCAGCATCGGTCTGATTGTCTAACCGAAAACAAAGAACTCAACACTTTAACTGGCATACGCCACTTCAACTTTTTGTATCAATTATGGAAATGTAAACATCTTCTATATGTTTCTTCCCAACTATATTAAACAATTCTTAATTTAAAATATTATTTATATCTGTGCACATAATATAAGGCATTATATTTTACAAAATTTTAAGGAAAATTTTCGACACCACAAAGACTCCACTCTTGTCGCTCTCTTTCTACTTTTTTTACAACAGCAAATAGGATGCGGTAAACAATAATAATAGTAAAAGAAACCGCAAATTGAGTTTTATATTTTGCAGAAGACCTTAAACATACAAAAACCACTCGAAAGAAAAAAAGATCTAACAATTATTATTATTTTATTACACAACGACCAATGGCATGTGAGCCTGATTCATATGCACATACACATTATGGAGTCAACACTACAGACTTATCAGTACATTTTCAGCTTTGGATAGAAGTAAAAATGTATCGTGAATTATTATGACGTAGAGTGGCTTTCCATTAAATGAAACAGTACTTTCGTAGATTCAAGATTTTCTGAAACTGCGGTTTAACGGTGTAGAACTTTTCTGTAGTACCAGCTGTGAAAAAACACTTTCGTGAACACGCAAGTCGAACATTTTAAAACATGTTTCATCTAAACACCATAAAAACTAAAATTTAACATATACACAAGGATATTTCTCACGAATCCCTCTAGCCATACGCGACCTTCAACGTAAGCCGGAAATAGATCAGTATACAGTAATTGATGCAATGAACATTATATTAGATCTACGTCAATATATTTTTAGAGTATCAGGGGGTGTTGCTGAGACAGTGAAATACAAACTGGATATAGTGTTAAGAAACAACCCCGGTTTTTCAACACTTTTGTGTGTGGCAAAGAAGTGGACTGTTCAATGCCGGACATAAAGATAAGATAAGATTTATTCATTCACAAAGCTATACAAACATATAACTTAACTGACTAGTAAAAAGAAAACAGTAATTTGAAATAAAGTACAAATATAATAAACAATAAAAAGAATATTGTAAAAATTTAACGATTTAAATATATATATATACAATATAACAAGGTGATAGGTATAGCGAAATTGATCGTATGATGGCGCGATGTGCAGCAAGACACCGAAGAAAGAAAAATGCATATCTCGCCGTTCTTCAGGTGAAACATACACCTCTTCCTCCCTGATTGGTTCACCACACATCCCGCCACCATACAACAACCTCACTCCACATATTCAGACACAGCTGCAAGTATACATGTAATAAGTACTGTTATTTTCGAATTAGTCTTTATACAGAGACACTGTAATATAAAATTGATAAATTAGCTATAGGTAGGTGAAACAAATTCAACAATTTAGGAACTCATCAATATCATAAAATGCTTTATCACATAAAAATTTGAATACTTTATTCTTAAATGTCATGATGCTTCCAGTATCGATACACTGATCAATTTTGTCTGCCATTTATAAGAAAATCTATTTATTTTAAATATGCAACAACTACATCGGTAGACTTCGAACAATCTTTTTCACAACACAAGTGGATATTTAGTGACAGGCGCCGGAGTTTAACTTCGGACCATTTAGAACAAATGCAAATAATATATTTTTATTATTCTAATACGGCATAGTTGTTAAGTGTTTCTATATCCAACACTAAGTGCATCATAGTATGACTTATAACCCTTTCGGAGTCATTTACCTTCAAATATTACGGAATTCACTAGATACATTTATAAAGTAAGATGATGTATTATTGTGCATGAAAATTAATAAAAACTCTAAAAACTCAAAGAAGATAAAATCTACCACTTTAATTGGTGGGGATGGGTGTAAGAAAATTCAAAAGTAATCACATAATCTGGCAATAGCCATTCAACGAGGAGTTGCGGTTTTTAAAAAAATAAATAAATAACCGTACATTAGATATTGTAACTTACACTGCTCTTATGGGTGGTGAAAGGTGAGGCAAACAAGAGGGAGGGGTGAATTTGGCGGTGGTGAATTTAGAATTTTTGCTTCTATTTCTACTTACCTAACGAAACTGAGTATTTTGAAAGAATTTCCTACACTAAAGAATAACTTTTTGCTGCAAGTTCTAATATCAATTTCAATGCCACCCCCCAAATAAGGGTTGTCTTCCCAATGTTTTTAGCCAATTCGGATGACAGATTCATATTCAGCACCCCAAAATTAGTAGTAGTTCTAATTCTAGTAGCAAATTCTAATAGAAATTCCAATATCACCCCCAAATAAGGGTTGTTTTTTAATGTGTTCCCGAGATTTTTCGTCAAAATGGGTGACGGATTCGTTTTCAGCATCAAAAAGTAGTAAAAAAAAGATGACTTCCACATTTGACTAGACAGCCCAAAAACGCCTTGTTTTTAACATGGTTCATTCCCTTTTTTTTCGAGACCTATCTATTAATGCAATCAATTGTAAGATGGACGAAAGACTGGTTACTGGTGTACATTTTTAGATGAAAAATTACCTCATCGTTTTGCATTGCACAAATGTAACACTTGGTAACATGTATGAGTCCCCTTACACGAACATTCGCTTTCAAATTCTCCTTGCTCTACATTTAAGGAATAAAAAATTAAATTTTTTGAATGGCCCCTAACTCTTTTACTGAATAGAAATGTTTGACATATTCATTAAACCCGACATGATTTGCAAATCATAAGCGTTGTTTCAAATAGTTAGGCGGAATGCTCCCATTTTTATCTTCAAAAATATCTATAAGGTCGTTACATTTGTGAAGAAAACTTTCATGAGCTTAACAAGACCATCTTCTAATAAATATTTTACCCACCTTACTGAGGGATCATTTGCATAGTCAGTAAAACCCAAAAGAAAACCATGTTCAATTGATACATTCAATTTTACAAAATATCACACAAAATTATCAAAAATATGTTTGCACTTTAGTGCACATTGCTGCAGAGTTGGAAAGGGCATGGAATATGATGTCTTTTACCGAATTTATGGGAAATTATGGACAGCTTTATGAGGCTGGGCTCAAAATATTACATTACTAAGACTATATTACTGTACAGTATTAACGAAAATTAATTTCACCTGCAGGCGAGGAAACGAGAGGTAGATAGATAGCGTTTGTTTTTATGTATTATTCTAATTTAGGATTCTAGTAGTTCAAAAATCACTTATTTACAATTTACCGCGTCACCAATTCTATACAAGCTCTACTGTCATGACATATACATACATTTTGACAAAAATAATGGGCAATATTATAATTAACATGTTACAGTTTGCCGATGACACATTAGTTGCACACGGAAAAAGTTTAACAGAGACTATACAAGAATTGCAAACGCTAGTTGAATACATGTTTGTGAGAATTCCTCTTAATATCTTTGGATGTAGAATCAGCTCTTAATGAGATGAGTAGGAGTTTCAGGAAAACATGCATAAATGTTAATTATTAAATAAATCCAAAATGTATATAAATGAAACGACTAATTTTATTTTATATTTCATTGTTTAAAACATAAAAATTAAATTTTTGAAGTATGTAAATTATTATTTATGGTGCATAAATAATAATTTTCAACTGGAAAAGAATTTAATCAACTTTAACCAAATAGGTATTCAAAGTTGGCTGATTATAATTTTAACACAAAGGCAATCATAATTATTATTTGGGTACACTAACTAAATTTGTTATTGTGCATCATGTTTATGCCATTTTCATTATAAATAAGTGATTTATAATATAACACTAGGGACGCCCGGGGTAAGTGTGGACACAATTTACATAGTTTCAACCAGGGTTGATAAAAATCATGATAAAAAAAAAAAATAAATAATCACTATTTAAAAAAAAACATGATTATTTTAATTTTAATTTACTTTTTTACATAAACATCGTAATAATTGACATTAACAATGTATTTAGTACTTATATTAACAAAGATAGTTTTTGTTTAAACTTAAAAATGGAATAAAGTGTGTACCTTGTATCTCTAATTATTGTAAAATAAGCTAGAGCATATATACAGGAAAATTCCTGTCAGAACTTGAAAACTCGCCTGTCTTTATAATGCGGGGATGATGCGAATTGCCATTATTTGCTAATCTGCCGCGTAACAAGTGTGAAAGCGAATCTGAGTGAACATATTTATAGCATTTACATATTAAATAATTTTTTAACATGTACTCTAATAGAAGTGGAAGGAAAAAAAGATCCTATTTGGCAATATTTTATTGAAAAATCAAGTAAGCTTAATGGAAAAAGTGGTAGTAGAGCTACATGTAAAAAGTGTAAAGTAGAAATGCAAGGGCTTGTGGACCGACTGAAAGTCCACTGGAAAGAATGTGCTTCGCGTAATGTAGAAAGTGTAGAAACAAATAATGAAGGTCCCTCACTTCAGGAACAGTGTCCAATGTAAGTATAGTGTTATTTTTTTTATATTTAAAACTTCTTAGTAAGACAAAATATTAAGAGAACTTTTTTTTTAATTTACATATTTAACGTCGGTCTATTTCTGCGACTAAGGCCAATTATGCCAGGAGACAAGCTAGATTCAAATTTTTAAAATGATCTAAGTATTTTCTAGATTTCTAGTAACTTTCCATGGACAAATGTGACTTATTCATTCACTTCTAGTTTTAAGAATAAAGTATAGTATCTATGCCTGTCTGAATGTAGCTGGATTTAAAAATGAACAACACAACAATCTTTTTTATTACAGGTACAATTGAACACATTACAACAAGATGTAAAGGAA
The DNA here is from genome assembly GCA_963583905.1 of Stenurella melanura. Taxonomy (NCBI): domain Eukaryota; kingdom Metazoa; phylum Arthropoda; class Insecta; order Coleoptera; family Cerambycidae; genus Stenurella; species Stenurella melanura. Next base: position 75,002,922 of record OY757310.1, on the reverse strand, counting down.
GATAGTGCCCCACAGCCGCTCTTATCTTCTATGCCATTAAGTAAAAAAAGAAAAGTAGTGTCTAACTCCAGTTCTGGATCTTTATCATTTTTGTGGTACGTACGACCAAGTCCAATAAAGAAGAAATAGATAAACAAATTGCTAGAGCTCTTTATGCGACAAAGAGCAGTTTCATGTGTATTACGACCTGGATATGTACCACCATCTCGACATGATGTGCCCAACAGATTACTCGATGAAATCTATAACGAGGAAAAAAGTAAATGTTTTAAAGATTTATCAGGAAGTTCAGTTTGTCTGTCATTGGATAGAGGTCCAACATACACAATGAACCAGTAATATGTGCAACTGTAACTATGGGAAATGGGTCTTCCTTTTTAGTAGACACAATAGACACATCTGGAAATCCACATACATCTGTATATTTAACAGAACTTGCAACAAACTTAATTAAAACTCTAAAGATTAACTATACCTGTACAGTAAGCAGTTTTGTGATGGATAATGCTGCCAAAATGAATGCTATGAGAAAGCAAATTAAAGAACTAAATGTTATTACTTACGGTTGTGCTCCACACATTTTAAACTTGTTATGTAAGGATTTGTAAATTAGTGAAATTAAGGAACATGTTATGTTGGCTGTGAAATACTTCGGAAACAGTCATTTTGCCTCTGCGACATATGCAAGGAAGGAGGAGGAAAAAAACTTACTTTAACTTCTGACGTAAGATGGAACTCACTTGCTGACTTAGAGGGTTTCATTAAATCATGGCCCACACTTTTTAAAATTAGCGATGAAATTGACAGCATATTAAGACAGAAAACTTCAAACATTTATTTAAAAAGAACTGCTGTAGATTACTTATCACTACTAAAACCTATATCTGTTGCACTTGATAGGCTTCAAAGAAACGATGCAATTTTATCAGACGTCGTAGAATAATTTAAAATAATTGAGTCGCCTTTTGATGCAACTGAAATTACCTTAATGCAAATATTTAGGTACCGATACCACCAGTATATCACCTCATACCACTCGCTAGCTTTCATTCTACCCCCTACGAAAACAAAGCATAAATTAACAGCAAGCGAAAAGAATCGTGCTTTAGAAGCCGCTAATGACTTATATCCCGAAAGTGGTTTACTACCACTGATTATTAAATTTCTGGCAAAATTTGAGCCATTTGCCGATATTATGATTCACGAAGAAATTCTTAAAAACACAAAACCCTTGGACTGGTGGAAATCCCAAAGAATAATAATAATAATAATAAAAGTTATTTATTGATTGCATTAATATACAATGTAATAAAATACAATCAAAAGGCCATCGACCTAGGTCCTTCAGCCAAGGAGGTAATATTATATTTAACATTTTGTATAAAAAATATGGTGGGAAACAAAAGGTTGATTACATACATAAATTGTAAAAAAAAAAATCCAATGTTAGGCGTAGTGCATCACTACTCCTGCGACATTCAACATCATCTGGTCAAAAATTGGTCTTTCCGGATATGCGAACCTGGGTGTATTGTTGTTTCGAGCGATAATTAGAGGTTGCATTACTTCAATATTGTAGTTTCTCTGTGCAAATTTTTCATTGAGATGTTGTATTCTCTCCTCGATAGGCAGTATTTGTACGAATTCATACAAAAGTGCATTAGGAGGGTTGTGTAAAGGATTGTGTGGGTGCCGAATCTTTGTAATTTTCCTTAGTGCAGTTGTTTCAGCTGTCCTTAAATTTTTTTTAGCTGGATTTCTGCTGTTCATATATAATGTATGTCCATATTCTAAAATAGGTCTACAAATTGTTTTGTATATTTTGGCAGCTGCTGTGGTTTTTATCCCCTTATTTTTGAATGTTAATACCCTGAAATGTTTCGCTCTGGATATGCATTTTTTTTTTACCATTTTAGAATGCATGTTGAAGTTTAATTTATTGTCTAAATAAACCCCTAAATACTTGACACTGGTTACTGGATGAATTTGGTGATTACTCATTTCGATAGAGGGAGAATTATTGGATATTGCGTGATTGAATAAAATGAATTGGGATTTCAGCGGATTGATTTGCAGTCTCCATTTGCTTGTCCATGCTAGAGTATTGTTCAGCAATATTTGAAGATTGTCCTTTGCCTTTGGAATTGAACGTTCATGTGATATCAAGGCTGTATCGTCTGCATATTGTAAAATGTATGACAGTTGTTCAGGTTGATTATTAAATATGTCGTAACAATAAATGTTATATAAAAGTGGAGATAGTGAGGAACCTTGTGGGACTCCTTGTTCAGCTGTAAATTCTTGAGACATGGTATCGTTTATTTTCACTGTTAAGTTTCTGTTCTCAAGGAAATTTTTCACCATATAAATAATTGTGTCTGGTAGGTCGAGTCTTTTCAGTTTCCATAATAATCCTTTATGCCATACACTGTCAAATGCCTTTTTGAAGTCCAGGAATAAAACAGCTGTTTTATAATTATTTAGTTTAGCTGACTGCGTATTTGATGTTAAAATCGTGAGTGGGTGTAACGTGGAGCATTTTTGTTTAAAACCAAATTAATGTCTAGGAATTTTGTCATCCCAAAGAAATATTGAGATTATTGACAAATTATTCCCGATTATCAAGCAATTATTTTTTGCTGCAGCTAGTTCAGCCTCGGTTGAGAGAATATTTTCAACATTTGGTATGATTCACTCTAGGATTCGAAATCATTTAGGGATCGAAAAAGCAGCTAAATTAGTTTTTTTGTACAAACTTTACAATAATTAACCTAATTTAAAATTTTTGTTTTGGAGTAAACCATGTTTTATTATACTCTTCGCAAATACAAAACGAAGAGTATATTGCATTCGATCGGCATATTTCTAAAATCGGTAATATTGTTCGTAGAGAAAAAAATTTCATATCACTGTGTTGGTGATCTGAACAACTTTCAAATTGTCTGTCCGTCCGTCTGTCTGTCAATCCGTCCGTCACGTTTCTTGTAAGCATGATAACTTAAGAATGAAAAGTCCGATTGCATTGAAATTAGGACAGTAAGTTAGTGTTAGCTAGAAGAAGAACCCTATTTTTGAGCAAAATCGATCGATAAATAAAAAAGTTATACATTTTTTGAAATAAAAAAAATATTCTTTTTTACATAATTTTTTTTGTTTTGTAGGTAATTAAACAAAAAATATCTAAAACTAATATTATTTACAAAAAAACTGCGAAAAGTACCCTATAGAATGTGCAACAATTATATAAAAAGTGCAGTAAATCGGCGCAGAGTATAACGGTTAGCTTGTTTTCTTTTACAGATGGTTCTCAGGGCCGGATATAGGGGGGGGGTATGGGGGGGTCACACCCCCCAAGTTTGAAGCCAATTCGGCAAATCGTTTACCATTCGGCACTTTCAGCGTTCGGCAATTATGTACATAAAATCATAGAAAAACTCAAAACAATAGAAACTCAATGTCATAAATAATTATTACTTGTCGAGAAACCCCTATCTTGTATCTTGTATATGTGCATCTATAGCACCCTCTCATGATTGCTGGAAATGTAATAATATAATAAACAAAGAGTTTAATAACTAGAGAAGACAAGCCGTGGATTTGCCGGGAGCCGCGATTTGGTTGTAAGCTTTTCGTCCTTGTCGCAGACCTCGTACCCTCTCTCTCCACTCTGTTTTACAAAGCAACTCAGCCTTACCCGGCGCGCTTTGTTTTCCGTTTAATCTGTTTATCACGCTTAATTTGTATATTAATTAATTATTTTTTGTGACAATAGTTTATACTTGTAAAGTTTGTAGGAAAACTAAGTCACCCATAAGTCCCAGGTAGGTATACACATATATTGTCATCTGTCATACTGTCAATGTGCAATCGTCACCTCCCCTCATGTACTGTGCGACAAAGAGAGAACGAACTGTGTGAAAAGGATGAAAAGCCTACAGTCTACCGCTGCTTATACATTACGCTTATGGAGCTTGTCTCCTCTATGTGTTAAACTCTTTGATAATAAACAGGAGAACAGGACACTTCGATTCATCACAAGTACAACACCGCGTAGACTTAGAGGGCCTTCAGGCTGAATTAGAAATATTTAGCGACCAATGTCGAGAACTTACACCTCTAGATAAAATTGTTGAAAAAGCTTATGACCTAAGGATCATTCTACCATTCTGTTACAAATTATGTACTTTAATTCAAACGGTGCCGGTGAGTGTGGCTTCAAATGAAAGGAGTTTCAGCAAACTAAAACTCATAAAAATTTTTGATTTGACCGATTCGCGTTTAGACTCATTATTAATCTTATCATCAGAGAGGGATATTCTGGAACAAATACCCTTCAACATTTTAGTTGCACGATGGGCCGCTTTAAAAGGAAGAAGAGTTAAAGTTGCTTAAAAAAAATTAAATTGTATAATAATATATCCTTTTTATTTATAATTAATTTGTGGCAATATTCATTTATGTTTGTTGGGTATGTTGCCACTGTAAAAATATTAAAAAATTTTGATGAAAAAAACCTCTACGCCAAAAGGATCAGACAGAGAGGCTGGTTTTTAATCATTCTATCACAAAATGTCACACAAGTGAAAGTTTTGATAACGGAAAAAGAAATAGTTTTCGAAACGTTAGCAGCCTTCGATTTAATTTACTTCATTATCATTTAACAATTTTCTTTCAGTTTATATATTTTTAGGTGTGACTGGTGTGAGACATATTGTACTAAAAATATTAAGAACCATCCACTCCCTGTCTGATCCTTTTGGCGCAGAGGTTTTTTTCATCAATATTTTTACATATTTTCACAGTGGTAAAATACCCAACAAACATAAGGAATAACCGTTTTGTATCTTTCATATTTTGCATTTTACTTTAAAATAAAGGTTTTTTTCTTCAATCAGATTTACATTTTTTTGTATCCCAAAAATTAAATGACCTTCATATATAAATAAAACAGAGGACCAGATGAGAAGAAGTCATTCGGCATTATAACAATTTCACACCCCCCCATAAAAATTGCTTAAAACCGGCCCTGATGGTTCTGATTAATTTGTTTACTTTATGTTTCTGCTTTTAAGTAGGCACCTAATGTACATTACATTTATTAAGGTAACTCTTGTTTTATATGTGTAACCTAACTGTTCTTAAATAATTAAATCATCGCAACCCTGGTTTCAGCTTTAACCTTGGTTAAAAATTGCATTTTTCATGCAAAATTAAAGGTTTAAAAAACAAATTATAGCCACTATTGTTGAAAATTAAAAGGAACAAACTAAAATAAACAATATATTTAGTTTCTTCATTATTTCGAGTTTTCAACTTACACAGGCATCAGTTACACTTACCTCTCGAAAAGGGTAAGTGTGGCAGTTCCTGATTTTATTGTAAATTCAGTAAACCAGTAAATGGTTAAATATGAAGAAATAAACAAAATGATTTGCTATTATTTGATATAATAAAAAATCCATCAACATAGTTCGAACTAGGTATATTTATTAATATTTCGAAGACATCATAAATGCGATTTGACAAACATATCTCAATCTATTTACACTCATACTTATGTTATGTTGGAACTTGGCAAAATATTTACAATCTGCTCAAATGTTACAGTTCGGTACATAAACTTTTTTGGTACTATCCAGGCAAGACAGAGCCATAATAGAGATGTCATCCGAGGTCACATCTTTGTAAATATTTTGAATAATGCAAACATAAAAGGAGTTTGTTGTATTCCTGTTACTACCTCTAGAGTGCACTAAAACATAAGCGCCTCTAGATAAATTGTCCACAGTAGGAGTTATTTTAGATATATCGTCTTTCTCAGCCTCCATTTCCCATGAATCTTCACTAGAAGTGATTTCCACCGAGTCTTCACTCTCGCTGAGTTCTACAGTGACTTTCTTTTTACTGTCCCTTCTTGACTGATTCCTTTTTATTTTCCATCGACTCATTTTTTATTCATATTTTTCTGTCGCATTTTCCTTCCAATTTAAATTTATCTTTTTCCTTTAGATTTTGTAGACAGAAATATCTATTATCATGTTAGTTTTTTTTCTGCACTGGTTTATTTAAAGCCAGAGAGCAAAACTTTTTTGAAAGTCTTGCTAGGGATCTCAATTTCCTTTTCGTGGATGTTCGATTTTACCGGAGATGGAATATTTTGTGAGATAAACGAGTTGACATACCAAATAAAACCCTTTAATACATTACATTATGGAAATGACATGCACATTAAGGTGGCGATTCCCTAGAAAGAGACATCCGATAGGGAAATATTTTTTATTTCTGCCCATAACTTTTTTTCTTAGTACGTATATTTAAAAAAAATATAAGAGTACCTAAGTAGAACTATAACAAGACTATTATTATGAATTTTCACTCAATAATTTCAATGGTTTGAAAAATAGCTAGATTTAAAACTACGGAATAGGAAGATTAACATTATTTTTTAATTTAAATCTAGTTATTTTGCAAACCACGAAAATTATTGATTGAAAATTCATAGTCATAGTTTTGTTATGGTTCTACTTAGGTACTCTTAAATTTTTTTTTTTTAAATATACGTACTAAGAAAAAAGTTATGGCCAAAAAAAAAAAAATATTTCCCTATCGGATGTCTCTTCCTAAGGAATGGCCACCTTAAAACAGCATAAATAATATAGCCACATTTACCTACAACAGTGCTGTCACACTTATCCAACCAAACTCTTATTAGTGGGTAAATGTGGCACTAATTTTAATATATAGTGTTTAAATTAAATACTTGTTGTGTTTGTGTTTAAATTAAATATTTGTTTAACAAGGTTTTACTGTTTATATAAAGTTGGCTAATAATTAATTTAATACAAAAATTACCCCTTTATTTCATAAATACATTATTGCCTGATGTGCAATCTCAGTTTGATTTTGAATGTATCTTTGTATAATTACTACAGTTGGTTTACAAAAATCGTGCCACACTTAACTCAATTCCACACTTATCCTGGATGTCCCTAAATAATTAAGGTTCAGATTATCTGATAAATATGAAACATTTTTCAATATAAACTGTTACCTACGTGGAATTTACCTATATTATGTTAAAAGTGCTAAAAGTAATTGATTTGCAGTTTCTCAGCTTAAAATTATACCTATGAATAACTGACTCTAGCAAGTGCAGAGATTAAAAGAAATTAGATTACTTACGGTGTAAACTGTTGATCAGGACTAGATTTATCCAAACAATTCACATATTGCATGAATTCACCAGCACAAGTTTTCTTAATTTTTCTGAAAAAATTTAAAGCGCAGCTGGTTACAGCTTTTCCTTCGGCAATACATGCTCTCGGATCTTCCAGCTCGTTTCTACATAAAACAAATTCCTAAAAACCAAATTTTTTGATTTCTTTTGACATCGATTAGGTAACACTTAACCTCACATTATTTTCAAATTCACAGGTCTTTCCTAAATGAAAAGCACCAGCCTTTAAAACAGGGCCAGATAATGGAACTTCCTGAACTGTTAATTCTTCTTCAGTAGGCAAATGAACATCTTCGGTAATGCCCATTTTTAATAAAAGGTAATTATTTTGAGGGTTTAATGTCTCGTCTCCCCACGACACACGACCGTCCACTCTCCACTCAGGACGATACTAACGTACCCTACTCAATGTGAGCGAAACTAAAATACCAACCGTTCTAAGTATATTAGTTGGAGTCGCTAATAAAAATGTTTCCTGTATAGTAAACTATGAATTAAAATATTACACGCTACTAACAGATAGATGGCGCGATACATGTGCAGTTTAGTTATTTCAAATTATTTACATTTTATGTTTATTACATATTAGATATAATGAATAAATAAAACACGTTATATAATTTATTAATTAGTGTTATATGTAATAAATCCTTTCATAACATAATGTTTTTGTTAAACATTCAATTGCTATTAGTATGAATCATTGATAGACGGCGGCAGGACAATTTTTGTGTACCTGTATCACAGGTTCTGTGCCTGTATTATTAATCCTTGGGGAGGTTGGCGGGTTTAGTTGTTTGTACTTGGTTGGGGAAGTTTTTTGCATTCATTCTTGTTTTTTTGTATTTGCACCCAGGGCCGGACTGGGCAGTCGAGTGTTCAGATAATTTCGTGCGGTGCCCTATTCTAATATATAAAAGTTTGTCAATTAAGTAAAATAATTTAGTTAAAAAACACGTCTGAGATTAATTCAATTCAGCTACTTTGCAAGTAAATAACAATTTTTTGTTTTAGAAGTAAAGGACAAAGCAACAACATAAGTTATAATGTGACATATTTGATTTAATGTAGATGGTGGTAAATTAAGGTAATTTTTAACATATTTACCCCAACGTACAAAATAAAAATGTTATTTATTAGACCAACGCAACGGCTTACACCTTCGTATGATCCACCGGCTCACCGCCTGAAGCCCCGGTGATTTTAACTATCTCTGCCCACAGACTGACCAAAAAACTTGTTGAGTATACAAATAAAAAAAAGTCTACATCTGCTCAATTTTTTTTACCGAAAGTAACTCGTCTGCGACTTGCACTGGAATCTGTTACATACAGGGACAGTAAAGTGCAAATAGGTACATGCCGATAGTTGTACTTCACAGACCAACAAAAATGCAGATATTTCGGAAATATATAGACGAAATATCTCAAGAATCTCTTGCAACTAAAATTCAACTATCAGCTAATCAACTTTCCGCAAAAAACTGTCATTATGGAATATAATAACAAAATATTCTATAGTTTAAAGGAAAAGAAAACAAAGAAATATGGGAAGATTGATTTGTTGACATCGTAAAATAAAATTTTCCACAGGAAAAATGTTTCAAATTCTTCCAAAAATACCTTGGATACCTAATTAAGGACTAAACATACGAAGTTTTGCATATAATTTATTACAAAGTATAACACTCCAGTCAAAGAACAAATTTCAACGTTTGACGGAAATAATAGTAGAGTTGGGTACAATTTAAACTGACTTGGGCGCTAAAACGCCTGAACTAAGATTTGATTTGATGCATAAGAAATGTCAGTAGTTCTCAAACAGTTCTCAGCAATGATGTCAGTAAATAATTTCAGAAAATAGGGAAGATTATCATAAAATGTTAAGATGATTAATTTAGTAACTTCATAATTTTAGTGGAATTCTGATTATACAGTGTCCGCCATAAAGTTGGCTACACATGGGAAAAAATTGTATTATTGACATTTCTAAAAAACTCTATTGGGGGTTCGTTTATGCGTGTCCAACAACAAAAAGTTACATTTTGACACATGTCATGTGATCACAGGTTTGGTAGGACTGTAAAGAATAGTTGACGGTGGTACCTAAAAATGGGTCAAATTGTTAAGATATCGAGAAATTGTATGAAGAAAAAGTGCATATATAATACAACAAGGACCCCATATATCAATTTTTAAGCAGATATGAGGAAAATAAAAAAGTGCAAATTTTACGCGTACCATAAAATCTTGTGTCTATTTCACAAATATTTGATTAATTTCGACAAATACTTTATGTATTTTAGTTGAATAAAGGTTTTTGCATGTAAAAAAAGAAACGAACCCCCAATATAGTATTTTTTAGAAATCTCAATAATACAAATTTTTCCCGTATGTAACCAACTTTATGACGGACACTGTAGGTATATAGGTTCGGGCACAACTGAAACTGATAACAAAAAATGAATTGCCAAATTCAGTCAATAACAATGGGCGATCAGAAAAAGAAACTAATATTGCTACAGTCCAGCAAAAAACATGGGGAGGTATGGGCATTTCTTGCCAGGAAAGGATAGAATCGTAGTATTAGTAGGGGAAACGATGTCAGTGAAAATAAAATATTTCATATAACAAAAAAAAAAATTCTGAAATCTCTATGGGAATAACGAAAATAAATTATTTTTCTTTAACAACCCCATTTATATTAGTCGTTTGATCGAGCATATTACCGATTGAGCTACACGATCCTATGTTTATTTTATTCTAAAACGTGTAATATGTACGTACTAGAAAATTGTAAGACTTAGTGATTTTTTGACATTGTTGGTTTGACGGATGAATATCCACTATTTACCACTAAAAATAACTTAAATATTTCATACAAAGACGTTTTTCATATTTGGAGTGGTGTTAGTTCACGGAAATATATAATATTCGTCGCCAAATGACACAGTTTGAGAATCGCTGAGCTTATGACTATGTGCCTCACTCCTCAGTGTACATTTGATATTTCCGTCTCAAAAGAAGTGGGAAAGAATCTTGGTAGACATACATTGACAATTTCTTTAGGCTATGGCTTTAAGTTGTGTGCAAGAGATAGTGAAAACGTATGTGCAATATTAATTCATACATCGGTCTTTTTAAACTGGACCCGACTCTACACACAGTCAAGCGATAAACTATAGTAACATAATAAAATATAGCATCATCTCCACACTTTCCAGTATACTTCACCTATTATTCTTAAATAAGAACAATATTATTTTTGCCCGTCTAATAGAGTTCTTGGAAGAGACGAAAATTAAGTTATATGTCAGCAGTTTAGCTTTGTTCCTTACGTTATACACACAGTTACTATACCCTCCTAACCGTTGTCTTACCTTATGTCAGCAAAATGTCCTAAAAGACCCCAAGGACTCAATTCTTGAAATCGTAGGAATCGATTGTCTTGAGAAATTTACGTAATTTTTTCAGGATTCTGTGTTATTGTATCTTGAAAAAAATCGCCGGAAATATTTCTCTCGATATCATAGGAAAACATTCTCAATGGTTTTTTTATGGAGGATTCAAAATTTTCTTAGGACTCTTAATTGTAGGTTATGTTTGTAGTTTCCGACGTTAATCGTGATTGAATAAGAAAACATAGAATTTAGTTAATAACGTGCGTTATTTCGTTCGTTTTATAGAATGGATATAATTTGTCAAATAATGATGGAAAATTTTCATCTACTAGCCATAATTTACCAACATTTATAGATCTTAAAGAAATGTCCCTCAAAAAGTGAATACTATCATTTTCTACATCGAACAATCTTCATTTGACTCGACAAAATAGTCCAGTCAATGAAGAGGGTGTAGAGGACATGGCCTGGAACAGAATTCTTGACTTTAAACCATTTTGTTAGATACTTATTGTATTATTAGCTTGAAATTAGCCTATTTAGAATAATGCATTTAAACAATTTTTTGATTTCCATTTTGGATCCGCCATCTTGAATTTATTACTGGAACTTAAAACTGAGACAGTTCGAATTTAAAAATAGTAATCAGCAATATTTGAAATTTGTCAGTATTAACTTCAACGAAAATATTTATTACTTCCACATCCACGTAGTGGATTGGAAGTATAGTAATCGCAAAAAAATTTTCAAAAATTTTTATTCGTGAAATAGGTTTAGAATGTCATGAAACGTCGAGATTTTAAATTTGAGCAAAAAAAATTTTTCTGTCTGTCGGTCTGTCTGTCTGTAACTTTTTTTGTCCGCACGTTTTCTCCGGAACGGTTTAAGATATTGACTTGAAATTTTGTACACGTATATATTATAACGAGATCTGGAACTGGATTGTTTTTTGAGGATATCCGGTGAAGGGTTGGGGGTTAAATTGGGGTAAATATGGGAAAATAAGTAAAGCAAGCTTGTAAGAGTACAGAAAACTGAAATTCGGTGTATGTACTAGAAGTTAAGGACTCAGATTTTTTTATAATATTTTTCTACCCCCCACCACCCCTACCCCATTAATGGGGTTGATAAAAAAAAGTTGGGATATTCATTTGAAATTTCATACACGTATGTATTATAACGACGTCTGGAATTAGATTATATTTTGAGATGATTCCGTTGAAGGGTTGGGGCTTAATTTGGGGTAAATAGGGGAATATAAGTAAAACAAGTTGGTAAGCGTACAGAAACATGAAATTCGGTGTATGTACTGGAAGCCAAAGCGTCAGATTTTTTTAAAATATTTTTCAACCCCCACTATGAAAAGGGTTGATAAAATAAAATTGAGATATTCATTTGAAATTTGGTACACGTATGTATTATAACGACACCTGGAACTAGATTATAATTTGAGATGATTCCGTTGAAGGGTTGGGGGTTAAATAGGGGTAAATAAGGGAAAATAAGTAAAGCAAGCTTGTAAGACTACAGAAACTTGAAATTCGGTGTATGTACTAGAAGCCAAAGCGTCAGATTTTTTTATAATTTTATTCAACCCCCACCACCCCTACTCCAATATGAAAAGGGTTGATAAATTAAAATTGAGTTATTCATTTGAAATTTGGTACACGTATGTATTATAACGACATCTGGAACTAGATTATATTTTGAGATGATTCCGTTGAAGGGTTGGGGTTAAATAGGGGTAAATAGGGGAAAATAAGTAAAGCAAGCTGGTAAGACTACAGAAACTTGAAATTCAGTGTATGTACTAGAAGCCAAGGTCTCAGATTATTTATAATATTTTTCAACCCCCACCACCCCTATTTCATTATTAAAAGGGTTGATAAAATAAAATTGAGATATTCATTTGAAATTTGGTACACGTATGAATTAAAACGACATCTGGAACTAGATTATATTTTGAGATGATTCCGTTGAAGGGTTTGGGGGTTATTTAGTGGTAAATAGGGGGAAATAAGTAAAACAAGCTGGTATGAGTACAGAAACTTGAAATTCGGTGTATGTACTAGAAGCCAAGGCCTCAGATTTTTTAATAATATATTTCAGCCCCCCACCATCCCTACTCCAATATGAAAAGGGTTGATAAATTAAAATTGAGATATTCATTTGAAATTTAGTACGCATATGTATTATAACGACATCTGGAACTAAATTATATTTTGAGATGATTCCGTTGAAGGGTTGGGGGTTAAATAGGGGTAAATAGGGGAAAATAAGTAAAGCACGCTGGTAAGACTACAGAAACTTGAAGTTCGGTGTATGTACTAGAAGCCAAGGTCTCAGAATATTTATAATATTTTCAACCCCCACCACCCCTACTTCATTATTAAAAGGGTTGATAAAATAAAATTGATATATTCATTTGAAATTTGGTACACGTATGAATTATAACGACATCTGGAACTAGATTATATTTTGAGATGATTCCATTGAAGGGTTGGGGGTTAAATAGGGGTATATAGGGGAAAATAAGTAAAGCAAGCTGGTAAAAGTACAGAAATTTGGAACTTGGTGTATATACTAGTAGCGAAGGTCTCAGGTTTTTATTAGTATTTTCCATCTCCCCACCACTCCCACTCCCTTATTAAAAGAGTTTATAAAATTAAATTTAAATTTTCACTTGAAATTTGGTACATTTATGTATTATAGCTATATCTGAAACTAGATTATATTTTGACATGATTGCGTTGAAGGAGTGGGAGTAAGTAGAGGTAAATAGGGAAAAATAAGTAAAGCAAGCTGGTAAGAGTACTGCAACTTGAAATTAGGTGTATGTCCTAGATGCCAAGGCCTCAGATTTTTTGATACTATTTTTCAACACTTCCACTACCCTTACTACATTATTAAAGGGTTTGATAACATAAAATTGAGATATTCACTTGTAATTTGGTAGACGTATGTATTATAACGACATCTGGAACTAGATTATATTTTGGGATGATTCCGTAGAAGGGTTGGGGTTAATAGGAGTAGGGAAAAATAAGTAAATCAAGCTGGTAAGAGTACAGAAATTTGGGATTCGGTGTATATACTAGAAACCAAGGCCTCAGATTTCTTTCTAATATTTTTCAAACTCCACCACCTCCGCTTCATTATTAATGGGATTGATAACATCAAATTGAGATATTCACTTGAAAGTTAGTACACGTATGTATTGTAGTGACATCCGATTGAGATGACTCCATTGAAGGGGTGGGAGGTGGTAGATTGTGAATAGTGGAAAATAATAAGTAGGGTAAACTAGAAACTTCATTTTTAACCAATATGGTAGAAACCAACCCCTCAAACTTTTCTATGACATCTGCGCCAAATATTATTAAAATTCTATGACCAATAATTTTCACATACTAGAGTGCAAACATAGTCAAGATATTTCCTTCAAAGTTACTTGGATGAAGAATCTGGATGTGGAAGTAGTGATTCCTTAGGCAGCGGTTTTTTATCATTTCTTAGCATTTTATAGCCGCCATATTGATTCCGCCATCTTGCAGGTTAGTTCACGAAAATTTGGATATCTCATTCAGAGACCTCGAAACCCCCCGAGTAGCAAGATTTATGTAAATTGGTTAAAAGCAATTTTTTTGTAAGATCTGTTAGATACATTAACCATCTTCCGGTTTTCATATTTCAAAAATTGGCCATGACAGATTTTTCTGTAATTAAATCACGAATATAAAACCAAATCCCAATCGGTTGCAAAATAAGAGCCCTAGATAATTTTGAATGAAAAAACTTTTTTCTGAACCACCGTGCGAGGGAGGGTCACTTTCCATAAGGAATGCGCGGGATCCTTTTTGATGAAAGCTGCATAAGTAATAACTTAACCAGTGCTTGCGTACTGGGTGTAAGCAAGCACTGGATAAGTTATTACTACTAGCTATCGGTTTTCCTCCAATTACTGAAACGAAGTTGTCAAATCGAGATTTCTTTCTTTCTAAAATTGGAATTTCTTTGGCCATTCTTTCATAAGGATAATCAGTTTCTTTAGAGACAGTATTACACAAGCATACAATGGTTACAGTTGGAAAAAATACTGTACTTTTTTACTGAAGCTTCAGTTTATTACTAATTTCCTTTGAATAGCACATTCATGATATCTTGCCCTCTGAAAAGAAACTATAATAGACCTATAGATCACTAGATCGGACACTGAACCTGCTTACTATAAATTATTAGTAGTTCTATCATCGGTTTTATTTGTTCAACTTTATTACCAAAGCATGACCTATAACCGTAGAATTTTTTTACAGACAAATAATACTTTCTTAACGATATAATTAATTTTCGTAGTCATCAAGTATTAAGTCTTCTTATGAATGGGCTCTCGTAATATAAAGAATATAACGAATAATAGAGAAATGGGTGCTTAGACAAAATATAAAAATAGCATGAACAGTAACAAGAGATCAATCCAAAAGGATCATCCTCTTTATTCATTTCATTCATTCACAGGTAAGACCAGTAGGGACAGGGATGGTCGGATTGATTGAATTTGTTGAACCAGTGTATTTGTTCAGTATAAATATACCATACTTACATCTTTTTTAAAATATTTTTGGCAATTTCCAGATAATGCGAAGCGCATGTTGACAGTATTCGAGTATAGTGTTCAAGGTTTGGTGTTTATGGAGACTACTTCACCATTGGTGAATTTCGAGATACAATTCTGAATTTCGAATTAAAAAAAAATAGAAGTAGTCTTGGCCTTTCCATACTTTCATACATTTTTGCAAAGTTCATATCTCTCTATATCAATAAAATGAAACCAAAGTTTTAAATAGAAAATGTCTCATGAAACAAGTTGGTAGTTCGTCTAATTGTTTGGATTTGAGGCTAAACTAATACTACCTAGTATCTTAAGGCCGGTTGTCCAATGCTCAATTAAGTTGATCTACCTCAAGAAGAGAATCTAGTCAACATGTAAGATCTGATAGAAAATGAGCGACGCAGTCAACTACGAATGTTTTTTTTTCTCCTTTCAGGGCTCGTCTTGAAGTAAAATTGCTTTCAATTCAATAAAACTATTTTTAAGTTACATGGGAAAATGCAATAAGAAACTACTTGTAGTGGGGCCGTTGAGCGTTTGAACCTTGCACGACGAGATAGAGATGCCATTCAGTACGAATATTGGTTGGACCCATATCTTCACTTTAAAAGTGGAGGCCCCTTGGGCCCCACGACCGAGCCTCTGGACAGGAGGTTGCCTACAATCATATAAGAGGGCACCGTTGACGACCGCAGGTGACTGCCCCGGGTTCAAATGCTCTGCTACATCAGCTACAATGCCAATGCTGTGAGCCATCATACTCATAGATTGAGATTTGTCATGGAACACAGACAGAGTAGACGCAGTAGATTTAAATTTACGTCCCTGACAAAACATTTTTTTTTCGACAAAAGACAAATAAATCACTTATTCCAGAGATTTGGCTTACCTGATAGGTGCGTTTGTTGAAGTGCACAATTTTTTGCTGAGTTATTAAAAAACATTTTGGTGCTCAAAGAAGCATCATTAAGAGCCTTTTCGATCGCGAATCTCAAAAGATAAATAAATAGTACTTAAATAAAATGTTTGTAAAACCGTCATCGTTATATTAAAACAGTGTATTTTATTTCTGAAATCTTCGCAAAACAACTACATTCGCTTTGCCATGAAAGAAAGCCGGCTCTAGCTAGGCTAAGCCGACTTGGGGGCAACAAGCAGACATCCAGTGCAAGTTCGGGTGTTTACCCTTGCTCAAATCGACCATCGTCTCCCTATAACATTTCAACCCCATAGAAGAAAAAATAAACGGTTTTGCTAAAATAAGAATCAGGAGCACAGAAGTTGAATTTTTCTAAAATCACCGAAAATCACCCCTGGAGGGGCGAATCATCCCTTCAGACGACCACCATCGCATCCTAGACCATCTCTAGTGAGCACGCCGTCTCAAGGTAGGACAAATTCTGGTTATTAACCATACCAGAGTGAAACGCACCTCAAAGAGAAATCTTACTTTAAAAATAAAAAATAAATTCTCTTTCGTATATAAACACGTTCACATCGACCTTACTGTGAAAATCCGACCAATTGGTGCAATTATTTGGTGCACGTCTCGAACCATTCTTTTTCGCCGCTATACGCATAGACAAAGATTGGGTTTGCTGAGGCTGTGGCTGACACGCGGGCTTTCCTTTCTTAAAGTCCAGGAAACTCACTTTCACGATGACACGTTGATAATAATAACTCAGATTTGGAGCCTCTATGTGCAGAAGGGGCTTCACAAGATGGAAGGACACGAAGCTCGCCTGAAATTATAGCTAGATGAATTACGAACCAGCATCACAAGCTCACTATTAAACAAGCGACTTGAATGCCGAAAAAGGGGTCCCGAAAACCGTGTGCAAAAATCATCGAGCTCATTGGAGTTTGAAAACTGTTCACTCTGCGGTTCGGTCCCGTCTCGCCTGCGCCGAAATCCGAAATTCTACGGAAACACTTTTCGAACTTGACACAGCTCGTCGTTTCTTGAACATGGTTTTCGACCCATCCTTGTTCAGAATTCGAATCGCTTTAACAGTGTCTTGTGGTGCTGGTTCGTAATTCGTCTACTTGTAATTTAATGCGAGCTCCATGTTCTTCCATCTTATGAAGCCTCTTCTGCTCGCAAAGGCTCCAAATTTTAATTACCTGATAACTACATTAACGTGAAAGTGAGTTCTGGACTTCAAGAAAGGAAAGCCCGCAGGTCAGCCACAGACACCGCCACAGCCTTAGCCTCAGCAAACTCAATCTGCGTCTGTGCATGGCGGCGAGAAAGAATGGCTCGAGACGTGTACCAAATAATTGAACCAATTGGTCCGATTCTCACAGTAAGGACGATGTGGACGTGTTTACACACGAAAGAAAATTAAAAAAAAATTATAAAGTTAGATTTCTTTTTGGTGTTCGTTTCCCTTAATTTCGCACCCCCTGGAACAGAATTTGTCCTACCTTGAGGCGGCGTGCTCACTAGAGAGGGTCTAGGATGCGATGGTGGTAGTTTCAAGTGGTGATTTTCGGCGATTTTAGAAAATTTAACTTCTGTGTTCTTCAAACTTAGCAAAATCGAGTATGACTCGTTTATGTTTTCTCCTATGAGGTTGAAATTCTGTGGGGAGACGATGGTCGACAGGAAGCATAATTGTGATATATTTTGTAGATTCCCCTAGCACCGCTTAAAAAGAAAACATACATGTGGCGGGAAGTCCCAAAGAATTGAAGAAGGAAAAGAATATTGAGCAAGAGTTCACCACACTAAGATATACTGGATGCCTGCTTGTTGCCTTCAAGCCAAAAAAATTGGGACCTACAACAAACGCACTTCAGATAAGAGAAATCCGTGGAACAAACGATTTGTCTTTTGTCGTAAAATCTTGATATTTTTTAAAAATTTTAGGGACATAAATTTAAATCTACAGTGTCTATTCTACCTGTCTTCCATGAAAAATCTCAATCTATGAGTATGATGGCACACAGCATGGGCATTGCAGGTGATGTAACAGTGCATTTGAATCCGGGGCAGTCACCTGTGGTCGTCAATAACGCCCCCTTAAATGCTTGTAGGCTACCACCTGTCTAAGGGCCCGGTCGCGGAGAACAAGGTGTCTCCACTTTCTAAAGTGAAGATATGGGTACGACCATCGTTCGTACTGAGAGGCATCTCTCTACCACGTCGTGCAAGTTTGTAGCTGGATTCATCGCCTAGCGACCCCACTATTGTCACCTTCCATAGCCGGTTTATTCATGAATAGATTCGAAACAGACAGGAAAAATTCAAATATTTCCAAAGATAAGTATATAATTCAGATATGTGGATGATACATTTTCAATATTTAATATACGAGTTGCAGATAGCCGTTTTACTACTGTAAAATTCAAAATTCACCTACGAAATCGAAAATAAAAGACAACTGCATTAGCATTAGCAATTAAGAAGAGTGAAAATAAATTGAAATTTGGGTTTGTCCGTGATCTAAGTAAATCCTTAAAGATGTGACAGTTGTCCATCCGTTGGAATATAAAATACAAGAACTTTTAGGTAATGCAATGGATAAAACTGCATGAAATGAGAGGTTCGGGGTTTACTAAATTAATTGTAAGGATGGTAATTTGAAGTAGTATGTTGGACAAGCGAATTGTCCAATTGTAACCAGATTCAAGGAGCACAGAATTCTTCTCAAATATGAAAGAACTGAATACCCGTGTTGCATAACATGTCATTGATAATAATTATAGGCTAAATATCATTAACTTAAAGTTAATGAGAATGTAAGCCATAATAGACAGTTGGTTGCTTTTGAATGTTTAACATTTGTTAAACCATGTAAAAATAGAATAAATAGTATGAATAGTGACATCGCAAACATTCTCTATAGGTCAATAGGTAGCAGTTCGTTGTGCTGAGATATAACTTAGAAATGGATGACAGGATTAGTTGAATTCGTTGAAGCATAACATTAGTTTATTGTAAATAAAATATAAATTGTTAAAAGGTATTTCGGGATAAGATATGTGAAGGTGAAATGCCTTTAATTACGAATTTTAGAATAAACTTGATAGGGTCGTTTCTTGGGCCTAAAAAAATAAGATCTATAGGGTCCATATATCAAAATTGCCCCACTACCCAAAAGAGGGTCCATTTTAGTTAGTTTTTTAAATAAAAATGGAAGCAATTTAAAATTCTGAAAAAATGTAATACTGCCAATACCTAATGACTCAATTTTTTTGGGCGCCATTGGGCCCCAGGAAGGCCCTATTATGATCAAGAGGCGCGAACATTTTTATCTCATCATTTTATTTGTGACCAAATAACGCATCTTTTAAGGTAGTTTGAAAATTTATAAACCTCGTAAATCATGCCCAAAATTCAATGTTTTCATTTTTTTTTAACGAAAAATCACGTTAATTAGATTAGGTAGCTTTGAAAGCTTGGATAGTGAATTACATCCTGGGGCAAAGCACACCCACCCTGTTGGGGTAAAAAAATATCCCCTGGAGCCCAAAGACCACCTTCATTCGTAAAAACTTTTCCTCTTGGGGTCAAAAGTCATCAGGCATGAGTGCAAAGGGCTTGGAAATTTCCAGACTACCTTAAAAGTTGTGTTTTTTGGTCACAAATAATATGATGAAGTAAAATTTTACGCCTAAGTGGGGCCTAATAGAGCCACAAAGAATTGAAGCTAAGGGTATTTTAGTACAGGCAATGAAGGCAAAATGTTGTAAAAACCTCGCAAAAATTAATAAAAGAATCATCTCTGGGATTTAAGTAGTTAATAACCTGTAGAATGGAATCATGCATTCTTTGCACTTCCATGTTCCGGGAAAATTTTAAAAAAATTGGAAAAACTTTTTGATTTTCGATATATTTGCTCTAACGGCTAAAATAATGAGAATACAGATAAAAGTTTTCAACAAAATTTGTAGCTCGTCTCTTTCTCTACAAAATAGGTCTTTACACATTTTTGTCTTACTTAAGCCGTTTAGGAGATAAATCCAGTTTTCCACTTATGGTTTTGAGCCGGCCCGAAATGAGCGGAAAATGAGAATTCTCTGGGAGTTTCGTACGACCAGACATATCGATCGATCGATTATTACTATTCAGAGCCGCTAAAAAATCGAAAACAACGTAAAATGTAGAGAAAAGTCTCAGCTTTAATGTGGAACTAATCACTAAATTCATACAAATTTTTATCATAGAGAAAAAAGTGTTTGAAGATGGCTTAGTAAACTTTATACAGTTGATTTATTCACATGTTTGTGTTTTATGCAACCTGCCTATTTCTACCGTAACAATGGGTGCTTTTTCACTACATGGATTCGATTCCACGCACTTTAATCTATATTTCGTGAAAATTTCACTGAAGAATATTATGAAACAAATAAGTTGTATATGTTTTATTGCATAATTGTGCATTTTCTGAACGTGTATGAATAATGTAGACAAATTCAAAAAGTACTGCGCGCATTTAAAAAACTCTAAAGTCATTCGAAAGAATATGTTTTATTGTACTTATAATCCAAATATTAAGACTGTGCTATTATTAATACTTAAGATATAACGAATTGAACCCCAAAATTTGGAGGTGATTGATCGATGAGAAATATACCCTCTACTTTGATCGCAAGGCATATTTTTCCAACAAAAGTAATTGCAATAAAATGTTAATTGGATGAATATATCATTATATAAGAATATATGACTTCAAAATGAATTATCATTCTAACGACTCCCGGCAAAGATATGAATAAATCTGTGGATCAAGTGTACAAAGTTCGCTAAGCCATCTTCTAACACTTTCTCTCTTTGATAAATTTTTTTATGAATTTTGTGATTAGTTCCACATTAAAGCTGAGACTTTTCTCTACATTTTGTGTTATTTTCATTTTTTTTAGGGGCTCTGAATAATAAGAATTATCGATCGACGAGCCCGGTCGTACGAAACTCCTGGATAATTCTCATTTTTCGCGCATTTCGAAGCGGCTTAAAACTATAAGTGGAAAACTCGATTTATCTTCTAAACGGCTGAAGCAGGAGAAAAATTTGTAAAGGCCTTTTTAGTAGAGAAAAAGACGAGCTACGACAACTTTTGTTCGGAACTTCTTTCTCTATTTTCATTATTTTGGCCGCTAGAGCAAAAAAAAAACGAAAATCAAAAAGTTTTTCCAAATTTTTCTGAATTTTCCCGGAACTTAGAAGTGCAAAGAATGCATCATCTCATTCTCCAGGTTATTATCTACGTAAATCCTATAGAGATGATCCTTTTATTAATTTTTGTTACCCTAAATTGTTAATTTGCCTGTACTATTTGGGATTACTGTGCTTGAATTTAAAAAAAAAAAAATTGAAACCAAAATGTGTGCTATTTTTGAGAGGGGGGTAATTTTGATACAGGGACCCGTTAGACCTTATTTTTTGGGGTCCTATTAGGTTTATTCCAAAATCTGTGATTAGGGGCATTTCACCCATCTTATCCCGAGGTACCCTTTAGTATTAATCATTTCTAGATGATACCAGTATATGATTTTCGAAACTCGCATGGTGAATTTGTAGTATTACAATGCAGTAATAAAATATTTTGATGTTTATGAACACTACTTTATCGTCGGTGAATTCCGGTTTCGTACAAAGTATACTGCACTCTAATTTATACCTCTTAGCATGATATTATTACATTAAGTTATGAGGCCCTAAGATACTGTCTAAGAGCTGGCTACAAATTAAAATAATAAGGTGCAGAGAAAATTTTTGTATATAAAACCGTCCGTACTAGCTAAAAAATACATAGCTCTTCAGCCAGAAGCCGCTCTCGGGGAGGAAAGCGTGGGCAGGCGGTCAAACGCGTTAATTTTAAACCAAAATAAAATCTTTGACTGCAGTTCTGAAATTTTGTGCAGTTATAGTTTTTAACTGTAGAAATTACGTACAATTATTGCCAGAAGTCTGAGTCGGGGATTAAACGTTGCCAAAAGTGGATAAAGTTGTAAGAAAATTGTTAAAATTTTAATGTCAAGGTGCAGTTCTGGCGATTTTGTTTTTATATTTAAAATCTCTCTATTCTTCCGGGTTTTCCGGTTATTAACGTACCAGTGGCATTAATGGAACAAAACGCAAATCGAATTCGCGAAATGGCAAAAAATGCTATTTTTCGTTCACTTCTGTCGGTTCGAATTCACGATTTCGCCCGCGCAATTGACGATTCCATGAACATGTCAATTTAATGTTTTGCCTTTTCCGACGAGACTAATTGAAATTTCAAGTCCCCCCCGACCGTAGCACATCGCGTTAAGCGATGACTTTCACAGCGGATTTCTCGCTTCGAATCCTGTACGGGTGTACTTTTTTAAATTTGTTTTGAATTTTTTGGCTGATTAAAAGTGAAGTGAAGATTTATTACTTGTTTGCTTATAGTAATGAAACATATTCTTTATAGGATTTTGCAAACAGCGGAAAAAACTATCTATGAGAACTAAAAGAAAAACTACATGTAAAAAATATTATGGTTTGGTTTTGCATGAAACATCGTTATGAGTGGCCTTGTGCCTTTCTGATGAGCTCAGAATAAGGGCGAAAAACGTTTCAAAGCATTTCCAAGAAACTGAATCAGAGATTTTATGAAAATATAATTCATTAGAATGAAAAAAAAATTAAGACAAGGTAGGTAAATAAATTTCTTTTCAGGCCTTTGTTCTCATTTTTAACTGAATCTGCATACCGCAGGGGGTCATGTAGATACTAGTTTAATCTGCTAAGCCGTAGGGGACTATGTTGGATGCTAGTGTTATAATGGGAATGTCAAATAAGAAATGGGACAAATTTATTTTAGGATTTTTGATTTGCTAGCATAATCAGAATTCAGGTTATCGACAGAATGCAAAGATTTTCATTAATATTTCTTACATATAGTTTTTCTTTTAGTTCTCATAGGTAGCTTTTTCCGGTGTTTGTAAAATACTATAAAGAATATGTTTAATTTTGGCTGATATTTCTTATTCTAAAATTACATCGCATTTATTTATTTATTTATTTCTACAGTTAAAAACTATAATTTCATAAAATTTCAGAGCTGCACTCAAAGCTTTTATTTTGATTAAAAATTATCGCATTTGACCGCCTCCCGACAGCAGCAGAGTTATGCACTTTTCAGTAAGTAAGGAGGGTTTCTACATAAAAATTTTCTCTGTACTTTATCATTTTTAATTTTCATAGCCAGCTCTCTGTCTATATAGGCTGCGTTAGTTTATTATTAAATTCCAGTAACTAGACGAACTAGGAGCGATATTCTTCATATGACTTTTCTACTTATAGGTGGAGAGCCGGCTGTATAGATACATGAAAAACTTTGTGTGATTCAGTAAGTACTACCGCAGACAGGCGAATTTTGCCTGTGTCATGGAATTTTGACGTCACTTCCGGTCTCGATTTTTTGTGTCATCGAATACATGAATAAAAGTTACGCCAAAATGTAGGTTTCGAGGTATACAATGAGATTGTAGTGGGCTGCCAGGCTTAATTTGCCCGCAACCCCGAGACACCCTCCATTAAACTATTTTTTGTGTGTTTTCTTCAGTCATCGAATACATACAATTTTTTTTTAAGTTAAAATACAAGCCTTCTAGTTATTAAAAAAATAGACTGCCTCTTCATATTTGCCCGCATCCTCCCATTTTGACGTCAGTTCCTCTAAAATTCTATGACGTCGGCAAAATTTGCTTATAAGAAAAATGGCTCCATGTAGGTCTGTGGTAGTACTTACTCACCCATACAAAGTATTTCATGTATCTTATTTATAGGAAATCTGTACAGCCGGCTCTCTGCCTATTACCTTGATTTCACTTTAATAAAGTTGTCCCTGGTATTAGCACAGCACAGTACAGAATAACACAAAAAATACACATGTAATGATATTTTATTGACAATGAAATAATAACAGCGTAACAGTTTAGTTTTGATAATGTCATAATGCTTAAAAATATGAGATATTCACAAATATCACAGGTGGTATTGGTCCCGGTGCCGAGACTTCTGATTGGGGTTACAGGGCCGTCCTAAAGGGCCATCGACGATGAAAACACACCCAGGCCCCCAAAAACCCTGGTACGGCCCTGGGGGTTTGACAGTAGACTAGACAGAGCTTTCTTTGTGCGGCGGAGGAGTTTGTGTGGCGCAGTTTCGAGACTGCAGAATGGGTGCCCACGTGACATGGTAGGGTTTCACTGGCATTTGCGTTGCGCAGTTACGTTTACTGGAAGGTCGTGCTGTTATTGTGTAAGGGGCCATTGAAGCATCCAGGAGGGTCTCTGAAAAAAGAATAAACTTTAATTAAACTTAGTCTTAGACAAAGCATCACTTGAAAATATTGTCTAGCAGTGTGCTACAACTGATTAGTCCATGAAAAATTTGCAAAAACATCAAATGTGCTATGACAAGGACTTGAGTAACACCCCGTTTCGAGGATGCTGAATAGGATGGTGATATCTTTAGATATCCCACCCCTTTGGAACTACCCCTAAACACGTTCTTTCCATTCTAGGCATGCGAAGGCTTGTCGGAATTGATTTTTCGGGTAGGCTGTATGAACTTTGACCATCCAACATATTTTCAATCCCCGGAATTGAAACTACTCCCTCCCCTGATTTTAAAATAAAATTTCAAAATTGATAAAAATTTGTTTCCATTCATTTACATGGGTGTTCAACACAATAGCAACATACATTTGTTCCCCACCCTCCACTAACCACCCCCAAATCCCCGAAACCACCCCCTTTTTATATTTCTGGCTACTGGACATATTGGGAATCGTTGGATGGAGGTTTTTGACAAGATTTAGGTATTGCAAAGCAAGTTAAGTGCCGAGACATGCAGTCCCCCCGGGAGTTAACCCCCTCCCCTACTACTAAAATCATCTCAAAAATTCTAATTTTATGAAAACTGTTTATTTCTGTTTTCAAGGGTGCTCAACACAATGGCAACATAATTTCCTCCCCCACCCTTCACTGAACCACCCTCAAATCCCCAAAACAACCTCCTGATCATATTTCTTGCTACTGGACATGTGGGGACTCATTGGATCGGGATTTATGAAAATTGTTACGAGGGGGTGGTTTTGGGGAAATTATGTTGCCATCGTGATGAGCATCCTCGAAAACGGAGATAAAGAGTTTTTACAAGGTTTGAATTTGTTTGTTATTAATATTTTTTCTGGTTTCATATTTATGTGTACAGTGTATTTTCAGTTTTTCATTTTTTCGAATAAAGGTGCAGGCCGATAGAAAGTATAAAGTCCTATAAAATTACGAATTTCGCCGGAGTATAGGGAGTTACTCCGTTGGGTGTTTTCTGTTTTTTTTTGTAGATTATTTTTAAAATATAGTTTTGTATGAGATTTAGTAGCTTTAAGGAGTTACTATATAGATCACACCAGACCACTATACTGCCGTCCTAAGGAAAAACCTATCTAGCATTTTGTTAGTTTTGATATATCGAAAGTTTTAGCTTTTTAACTAAGAATACAATATTCTTCTTTATAACACGTTCTGCAATCGTGGAACAAATAAAACAGTTCAGCTATTCATGCTACTAAGCGAAAAAGTTTTATCTTGGAATTAAAGGCATATAGGACTTATTTTTAGTACAATGCAATTAGGACATTTTGAATTATAAATATACTGTTATGAGCACTTAGGACAAACAATATAAGAATGTTTCACCTTCTTGTTGCATATCGTCCATTTTTAACTAGAAAATAGTTAGACTACATGCAAATGGGACAGAAAATGTAAAAACCTGAAAAATGTAATTTTTGCAGATAGGACGTTTTCCCTTAGGACGGCAGTATACCATAGAGTAATAGTGACTCTACTAGGCTTTTGTATATCGTAAGTACAGTTCACTCCCTATTTTTACTGCATATGAAAAACTCAAAGCTGCCGACCGAGCTAATATATAGGGAGACCCTACTATACTGAAGTTTTCTAGATTAGATTAAATAATAAATATAATGTATTCAATAGATAAAACATCATTACTCTCGTGTAAAATATGTTCTGGCATGATTAAGATAAAAAATAATCGAAAACACGTGTCTTTTAATTAGGATTTGCTACTCTCGTGATGAAGTTACGCGGTTGGGGGGTAACCCAACCCTTCAACAGAATAAACTCAAAATGTAATCTAGTTCCAGGTGTCGTTATAATCAGGCCTGTAGCTAGAAACTGTTTTAAGGACGGGCAAACAAATTTTCAGAGGGGGCCCGTGAGCCTAAATATTTTATTGTTATCTTCAATTATAGATAACCCCCATAAAAAATAGATACCTAAATTTCTTAACAGAAACAATTTTTAATATAAAAAATTTATAATAATAATGATAATAAGAAAGAAAATGTTTAGACGGTCCAGGATAAGATAAAATTCTTCTCTGGAATGTACAAGACGCCAGCAAAAGGCTGTGATTTTAGAATAAGGATAATGATAATAATAATACTAGATTTATTGCCCAACAAGTTAATCCTATTACAGAACAATGTAAATGACAATAAATGACAAAACAGTTATAGAAAATACAAATACAAAAATAAAAACTAAGTTATAAATGAAGAAAATAAGAAATATTAGATAGGACAAATTTCAACAAATTGCTTTCAGTGGGATCGGCCCACGTTCTTAACTCGTTACAAAACATGTATGAGAATTTCCAGGTTTTTGTCTTAAGAATTGTAGAAATGGTAGAGCTTTTACCGATTTCATTGGAAATCTCTTTATGTTCCGACTTCATATATGTACTGTTCCTACATACAATTATTTTATATTTGAAAATATGATAATCCAATAGCCATATGTTTGTCGTTACATTTAAGCTTTGTTGAGATCAATTTAATTAATTAGTTCAATAGTTACAACAAATTTAGTGTAGCGCATCCGAGACCGCGCACGCTTCGCGAACCATACTGTGTGTCGCCACGTTCCATTCTCGTGCGTTAATAAACAGAAAAATCTGGAGCCACATTTTTGATCGTACAAAAAAAACTTCATATAGGTTTTTGATGTGAAATTTTCCCCTCTATCGCCTAGTGCTGCTAGTTTTTTGATACATACTTTTATATTTTTCGAGTTATTGGCCAAAAACCGAATTTGGGCCAATATTTTCGATTTTTTTAGGGATCGCCGGCACCTTACAACTGTAAACTGTTTTTTATCGTATTCTACACAAAAAATACTTATCCTGAAAAATTCAGTCATATAACATTTAGTGAAGCCTTAAAACCCTGATGACTGGGCTATTTAGGCTTTTTTGCGAGCTGGTAGACCAATTTTTATGCATAAAAAAAGATTTCAAACCATGAGTAAAAAAAGAGAGGTGTTATGAAATGTACTTTTATTAAAGTCATTAATTAATAAAACAAAATATTATAGGAATTAATTAACAAAAATTGTCAGACAGACAAGTTGTAATAGATAGAAGAGATCTTAAACTTTATTTTAAAACAAAAATTAAGGAGCTGTTATGAAGTGCACTTTCATGAAAAAAATTATGTGTAACAAATTAAGTCTGACAAATTTATGAACAAAAATTGTCAGTGAGACAAATTTTTTCGAAAATGGTTCATTATTTACCACATATTGTGTAAATTTCAAGCAGGCGTTTTAAAAAGTAAAATCTTTTTTTTATCTGAATTGAAAAATTCATAAAAAATAACAATTAACAAATTTTTAGAGGTGTTTCAGAATCTCATGAGCCGCGAAATGCGCAAAAGACAAAGTTTATTCTGAGTTATAAGTATGTTTTTGAAGACACTGGAGGCTGCCTTGCTGTATACATAAACAAGAGCTCGGGATAAATTGTAAACAATAAATATAATATTTTTAAGAAGTGTAACTGAGTCAACAGGAGGAATTATGTCTCTGCGCATATGAAGGTCACAGCTCATGAGGTTTTAAAACACCTCTACTTCTTTGCCGGGCGTAACATGATTTTTACATGTTTTGCAACCATTTTCACATTTTCATTTTTAAGTGTTGGATGGGGTACAATTTTTGCAGTGGGAGCTTGGTCTACGTCCTGTCAACAATTATTTCCATTCACCAACTGGACGGGCAAACATTATTCCTGCCCACCCCTAGCTACAGGCCTGGTTATAATACATATGTGTACTAAATTTCAAGTCAATATCTTCTATTCTGTTAATCCCTTTAATAATAGAGTGCAGATGGTGGTGGAGGCGGAAAATGTCATAAAAAAATTTGAGACCTTTGCTTCTAGTATATACATCAAATCCCAAGTTTCTGGACTATTGCTTTACTGATTTATCATTATTTACCCCTATTTTACCCCCAACCCTTCAACAGAATAAACTCATAATATGGAGGTGGCAATGAAGGTGGAAAATATAGAAAATTCGAGACCTTGGCTTCTAGCATACAGGATGTCTTACCGGGAACTGAATCGATTGATATTGAGAAAAGCACGCAACAGATAATTTTGAAATTTTTGGGAGTTGCTAAAGTTAGTGTGGCCAATCCAACCAAAATAATTACAACCATGTAGTACTTCCGGTAGTCGATACCAGACTGCCCATTTTAAATGGAACACCCTATATATTTTCGACTTTTCGAAATGACCATGAAGATCTGAGTCTTAACATGCCGCACACCCTATACCTAAACCCTGCAATTTTGGAGATAATTGATAGTTTATAGAAAATTTTATAGGTGCAATGGTTTGCAATAACCGTTATAACTTTCTTCTTGTAGGAGATCCTCATTTACTATTTGTCACGTAGAAACAACACAAGATACGCTAGTCTCTACAATAAAAATAAGTCCCATAATAGTATACCAAGTGTTCTATTTTTCACGGTATATTTTGTCAAATATAAACACATTTTTTTCAAATGGAACACCCTATATTTCTTTACACCAAATCATGTAAAATTAAATTCCTTTTTTTCTAGTATAGGCATTGTTGGGTTGAAGTTCGAACTTTTTGAAATATTGCCAATTTATTGAAAACATTTTTGTGAATATATATTATCTCGAATCCTGATGTATTCAGGAAGTGAAATATTCAAGAACATGAGCAGTTTAATGTTTACTGTGCTAGGAGGAACATCAGAGTGGTAACATTACAATTTTTTGAGGAAAATTGAAATAATAATTTTAAAAGATTTCCCCTTACAATTCCAGCCTTGATAGAGGCAAATATTCTAAAATTATCCAATATGCGTTGTACAGTGTATGGTGATGGCTTCTATTCTTGTGGATATCGAATAGCTAATGTGTTACATGTTCTCGATATTACCTTATCACATTCTCCATAAATAATAAACAAATCTAAAAAGTCCGTGGGTGTAATTTAAACGCACTGGCATTTTTTGACATAAGAGAATGACTGACATTAATGATTGTTTCTAACCATGGCTAAGTTGATGGCAATTTTTATTAAAAATTCTTGAACATTTCAGAAAATCGCCAATAATTCAAAAAGATGTAACTTTAATCCCTATAATGCCTATACTAGAAAAAAGGGAATTTAATTTGATATAATTTGATGCAAATAAATACAGGGTGTTCCATTTGAAATAAAAAAGTGTTGAACAAAATGTAACATGAAATATAGAACCCTTGGTATACTTTTATGGAATTTATTTTATTGTAGAGCCTATAGCTCATCTTGTGTTCTTGCTACATGCCAACGAGCAAATAAAGATCTCCTACACCAAGAAAGTTATAACGGTTATTACAACCCGTTGCAAATGTCATTTTGTTTAATAAAATGTCAAATATCTCCGAAACTGCAGGATTTAGGTATAGGGTGTGCTACATGCTTCGAGTCAGAATTTCATGTTCATTTCGAAAAGTCAAAAATATATAGGGTACCATTTAAAATAAGCAAGTTGGTATTGACTTCCGGTATAACCGGAAGTAATGCTTTGTAATTATTTTCAAATTTTTTTGTTACATACATTTCCTGATATCAATCGATTCATTTCGCGGTGAGACAGCCTGTATACATCAAATCTCAAGTTTCTGAATTCTCATTAGCTTACTTCACTTATTTACATCTATTTCATTCCCAATCCGTCAATGGAATAACTTCAAAATATAATCTAGTTCCAGATCTCGTTATAATAGATAAGTGTACCAAATTTCAAGTCAATATCTTTCCTTTATTTTGTTAATACCTTTAATTATGGAGTGGGGGTGGTGATGGGGGTGAAAAATATCATAAAAAAAGTTTGAGACCTTGGCTTTTAGTATGTACACCAAATCCTAAGTTTCTGAACTTTTACTAGCTTGCCTTGCTTTGGTCCTATTTACTCATATTCACTCCCAACCCTTTAACGGATTCGTTATAATACAAACGTGCACCCAATAGGATTTCTCTATTTATTATGAACAACGACTTCAGGTCGATTCGCACGAATTTTACTGTCAGTTATAATTATGAACATTATTATTAATAGCATAATTATTATTTAAATTATTATTATTACAAATATAAGCCTTATACATACAAAATATAATCTCCATAATCCCAGTTTTATGATTACAGTAATTTGCTAATTATCACAAATATCTCTATTCATTATTTCACTTGTTTTACATAAATAACCGCCACTGACAGGTACTTCGTATAATTACAATAAGCGTGTACACATATTGATATTGTGCAACATGAAAGGTTTATATGAACATCAGCGGTGGCATTAACGGATATTAATAGAGAATGCCGCAGCAAAATAATAAACACTGCAGCAGCCTCCGTTAGAGCATCCTATGATTTATATCTTTCAGCTTTAATTTATGGGACAATTGAACCGAATATGAAATATTCAGAGTATATCTATTCTAATATTATCTAAATTGTTTTTGCTCCTTTCTCCATCAAACAAATCAAGATAAAACGTTTACATTAAATGATGCGCAACATACTTAATTTGCGTTCTAAATCGCCGACATCCAAACTACGTTCTACTTTTAGTATTAATAGTCGCGTCATTTCAGCATGAGAAATCTGAAAATCGTTAAAAAAAAGGTACAGGGTCAATTGACTTCATTTTTGTTGCAAAGAGTTCAGAAAGGCATTTAGAAAAAAACAGTACCTTTTATTTTTTGGCGGAAATGTTCGGTTTCATTTTTTTCCCGATTATTGGCCAATATTAATGGCCAATCTAATTAAATTAATTGAAAAAATTGTTATCATACGCAGTATGCCATAAAATTAGTCGAAAATGGTTACTCGGGAGTTTGTGGGGTCGCTGATCACCAATCTGAAGTCCAGTTTTGGAAATTCAAAATGGCGGACCGGAAATCGGGCCGTTTTCCATAAAAAATGAGAATGGATATCTTGGTCTTGAAAATCTGTGCTCGGGGGTTTTCGAAGTCGCTGATTACAAAGCCGAGGTCCGATTTGGTAAATTCAAAATGGCGGACCGGAAGTAGAGTCAATTTATCAGGAAAACTCGTATTTTTTTTCGTTTTTGGGCTGAAAATGAGTACCCGGGGGTTTTTGAGGTCTCTCATCACGAATGAGAGGTCCAATTTACAAAATTCAAATAGCGGACCGGAACACCAGACAATCTCTCCGGAAAACCTCGTATTTTTTACTTTTATGTTTTAATATACTACTTCCGGTCCGCCATTTTGAATTCTCCGTAATTGGACATTAGATTCGTTATCAGTGATAACGAGAACGTCCGAGTTACCACTTTCAGCCCAAAAAAGAAAAGAATACGAGTTTTCCGGAGAAATGCAGTTATTCCGGTCCGCCATTTTGAATTTCGTAAATTAGACCTTTGATTCGTGACCAGTGACCTCAGAAACCCCCGAGTACTCATTTTCAGCTCAAAAACGAAAAAGATACGAGTTTTTCTTGATAAATTGACTCTACTTCCGGTCCGCCATTTTGAATTTACCAAATCAGACCTCGGATTCGTAATCGGCAACCTCGAAAACCCCCGAGCACAAATTTTCAAGGCCAAAATATCCATTCTCATTTCTTATGGAAAATTACCCGATTTCCGGTCCGCCATTTCGAATTTCCTAATTTGGACTTCAGATTGGTGATCAGCGACCCCAAAAACCCCATAGTAACCATTTTCGCCTAATTCTATGGCATGCTGTGAATAATAACAAATTTTTCAATTAATTTAATTAAATTGACGCAAAAAAATAAAAGCTACTGTTTTTTCTAAATGCCTTTCTGAATTCTTTGCAACAAAAATGAAGTCAATTGACCCTGTACCTTTTCTTTTAGCGGTAAAATACCAAAATGACGCGACTATAACTACTACAAATGAATCCATAAACTTTTGGTAAAGTTAAAATATTTATGATAGGTGTAAATATGTACAAATGTAAAAAAAATGTGTAGAATTTTAAAAATTCACCACGAGATTTACCTAGTTAATAACAGTATAATTTATATATGTTTTTGCGTCATCATGATGCTGGATAACACAATTCCCAAGTATTTTTCATTTTATTTATTAACATGCTATTATTCTTTAAAATAATTTTAATGTACAGAGTTTCACAATATTCCGTGTACATAGGTTTAACTAAATTGACCTCTATTGGGTTTCTTAGCCGCTAGAGGGCATCGAAGCTAACAAATAATTTTTTTTTCTCTTCAAATAGCTTCGAAAATTTCTTCATAATTTTACTGAAAAAAGAGACACTGATATTTCCATGAAAAAGTCAATTTATAACAGTGTAACTTATTCTGTAAATTATTCTATAATTTTAATATACAGAGTGTCACAATATTCTGTGTACATAGATTTAACTAAATTGACCTCTATTGTGTTTCTTAGCAGCTAGATGGCATCAAAGTTAACATAATTTTTTTTTCAAATTGCCTCGAAAAGCTCTTCATAATTTTACTGAAAAAAGAGACACTGATATTTCCATGAAAAAATCACTTTATAACAGAGCACCCGAAGTAATATTGCATTAATAAAAAAGTTATGTTATAGATTCAATTCATATTTTAGCATAAATAGTGGAGTATAAATCACCTAATAAGGAACTATCTTACTATAGCAATTTTATTACTGTGCTATGAATTACACCCCCTTGGAACTGGAGTTGATACGCCTATGCCTACTAGTGAGTGACTGGAATCTAGTAGAAGGAAATGGACTTTTCTGGAGTGTGGTAGGAGAGGATTCTTGATTGTTTCTGGATGGATCTAGAGAGGAAATTTCGGAGTATATGAGGCGCGATTACCAGCGCAGATGAAGAAGTTTATTAAAGCGAAGTTTACTAAAGTGAAGTTAAAGCGAAAAGTGAGGTTAAATACCAAATAAACAAAGTGTAAAGGCTATTTTGAAGTATTGTATAGTCAGTAAATTGTTAAATAAAGTGTTAGTGTTTATCTCTTGTTGAAATTATTTTAGAACCCACGGATTATACAGGGTGTTTCCTAAGAGGTGGAAATACGCAACAACTGGAACTTGTAGACATTACAAGAAGTTTAGGAAAACGTTTAAACAAGAGAATGTTCAAAATTGTGCTTTTTCGCAGTTTTTCTTAAATAACTCTGGTTCTATGACTCTTATCGTAATACTAAAGGGGAAACAAATTATATTGCAAAACATAGAAATAATTGTGGATGGCCATTTTTAAACAATTGGTAATTACTTAAACAATAATGCATTAAATTTAACCAAACTTTAGAAGAATATGCCACTAATGGAGATAAATTATGGTGCCTAATTTCAAGTCGAAATGTTTATAACTACGACTTAAAATAAAAAATCGAAAATTGAATAGTTTTTGGGCATCAAGTCGTACAACATACTTTTTTTACAGATTATAGCTTGTTTTATGTAATTTTCAGTGGCGTTAAAATTTACTTTTTTTCTGTTTTTAAAAATCATTTTTAAATTGAATTTTTTTTAAACAAATGCATTTTACTTATCAGTATTTTAGCCAAAATTAAAAATCATTAGCATTCATTAAAAATACATAAGACAGGAAACAATTTAAAAAAAGGTTAATTTACGCCAATTGGGAGCCGAGATATGACATTTATTGCATTTTGGTCATTTATGAACAAATGAGGTGAAATAGTAACTTGAAATTAGCACTAAATATTTCATAATATTTAAAACTATTAATTGGCTATATCAAAATATTTTTAATCACATAAGTTATTGCAATATTAACGAATTTAATTTGGTTAACAGCATGCACAGCAACTCCTGCAGTATAAATCATTCTAGCGCTTTAAAATGATGTATCATTAAAAAAATATATTATAAACTACATTTCAACTCTATTGACATTTTTCACTCAATTCACTTTTTACGAAGATATTCTCAATGTACCTTTAGGGGTGGATCAATCTTGAATTCGAAGATGACAACCGAAGTTTTCGGAATCAGTGGGATCGAGTTACTCTAAAAACCTAGGTTGGCAAAAAACAGTATGATTTGCTTCTAAACATTCAAATTTGAAGAAATAAACCTGGACTATAATAAAGTAAAAGAAACATTTTTTTAAAAGTATCATTATAATTGGTATTGTTCGTTTCACCAATTTGTAGGATTCATTAAACCGACTAATACTAAAAATGAAATAATGTATTCTAGTTTACAGAAACTTATAATGCACGGTTTTTTCACAAAAACTGTTCGATTCAACCACCACCGCTATCGGTAATACTTTGATACCCTTTAGCAGCTAATCGAGGCAACTTGAAATAGAGGTAAATTTACTTAAATCTACTTATATTATATAATAATAATAATAATAATAAATCCATTTATTTGCAAATAAAATATTCACAAATTAGATCAGGTGACAACTAAAGTTGGTTTAAAACCTGATCTTAGCGTACATTTATACAATATATAAATAGAAGTATAGATAAAATCAATAAAATAAAATAACTAATGAATACATGACAAGAAACAAAAACAGTAACAATTAATATCTAAATTATAAAAGTTTCAGTCTTAATAAGTTTAACTAAATTTATTTTAAAGCTATTTGGGGTAAGTTCCTTGAGGTTATCAGGTAGCCGGTTATACATTTTTGCAGCTTGATAGGTAAAACTTTTCTTAAAGTGTTCTGAATTATGAATGGGCACACTAAGGGATATTTCACAATTCCTAATTGGTATTGAGTGTGCATCTGATCTTCTTTCTATTTTTTCGTTTAGATAATCGGGTTGTTTTGATAAAATTACATTGTGTACCAAGCAACATAGATGAACCCATCGTCTTTCTTTCATGTTAAGCCAGTTCAATTCTTTAATATGGGGACTTATGTGTTCTCTGTAGGGTACACGTAAAGCATATCTCACACACGAATTTTGTACTTTTTGTAGTCTTTTAGAGTTTTCAACCGTTAAACAGGGACCGTATACTGCATCACAATAGTTTAATTTAGATAGGACAAGTGAATCACAAAGTTTTACTCTGGCGTCTTTAGATAAGTAGTCTCTTAATTGATAGATACTTTTTAACTTAGAATATGCTGTACGGCACAGATTAGATACATGTTTGGTATAATTTAGTCTGTTGTCCATAGCTAAACCCAAGTTCCTAACGTTGTCACTGAAAGTTATTTCCTTACCATTCATTTTTAATGAAAATTCACTATCACTCAACACATTTTTATATTTATCTCTAGCGAAAATTATAGCATCTGTCTTATTAACATTTATTTTTAGTCCATTATTATTAGTCCAGTTATAGATATTATTTAAGTCTTCATTTATTTTCTGCAGAGCTGTATCTTTTTCATTTTGTGGAAAACTAAACATGACTTGTACATCATCTGCGTAATAATGAATGGTGCAGTGCATAACAACTTTAATTAAGTCAACCATGAAGATATTAAACAGCAGAGGCCCTAGAATGGACCCCTGTGGAACCCCGGAGGTTATGTAAGAGCTTTCTGAAAGAACCATATTGTTTTGTCCTCTTAATTCAACACACTGTTTCCGTTCAAGTAAATAGTTCTTAAACCAGAACCACATGTTCTCCTGTAAGCCATAATAATAAAGTTTAGATAATAGCAGATCATGATTGATACTGTCGAAAGCTTTTGACATGTCCAATAGCACAACTATCGTTATTAAATGATTATCCATTGCTCTAATTATATCATCATTTATTTTTAATAAAGCAGTTGTTGTGCTATAGCTCCTTCGAAAACCTGACTGGATATTAAGAAGTATGTGATGCTTTTCTAAGTATTGAGTGACTTGTGAATGTACTGCCTTTTCCAATATTTTTGACCCAGGTGGTAGAATACTGATTGGTCGTAAATCTTTTACTTCTAGCGAGTCATCCTTTTTACGTAGTGGAATTATTTTTGCTTCCTTCCAAGAACTTGGTACTTTACCAGTAAAAAGTGAACTATTTATGATATGACAGTACATCCCTACAGTAAGGTAGGCATAGTTGAATCATGTGAATTGTGATGCCGTCTAATCCAGGGGCATTTGATTTGATAGAAAATATTATTTTTTCCATATCATTAGGATCTACTGGCATTAGATTTATATTTTCTCTTTGAGCAATAAAGTTATTATAGAACGTTAATGGTAACTGATCATCACTACTTATATCATTGGCACAGGTTAAGAAATGATTATTCACTTGATTTGGATCATAGTCTTCTGCCGTAGCTACATTATTTTGTGTATTATTCATAAAACCCCATTTTCTCATATTATTCCAGAACTTCTTGGAATTAGACATGTTGGCTTTTAGGTTATATTCATAGTACTTTCTCTTCTCCATTTTAACCGCTCTATTTACATAATTTCTAAGTTGGCAGTAATATTGTCTATCATTTTCAGATCTTGTTTTTTCATACTTTTTATGTGCTTTGTTTTTAGTTTTCAGCATAGCCTTTAAGTTAAAGGTCATCCAAGGTGCTTTATGTTTTCTACTATTAATAGGAGTTTTAGGTGCATAGAAGTCAATAAGAGATAAAAGACAAGAGTTGAAATATTTTAGTTTTTCATCGATATCCTCAATAAGGTACACTTGAGTCCAATTCATTTTTCTCGCGTCTTCACAGAATTTGCTCATGTCTATGTTTTTAAAATTCCTACAGTATTTCGGCACATTATTTTCATTTATTTCAAGTTGAAGGAGAGCATATACTAAATTGTGATCAGAAAGGTGAGATGTATCTATGGATCCAGATTCAATTTCCTCTATGTTATCGCTTATACATATAACATCCAGTAATGATTCTGTGTCAACCGTTATGCGTGTTGGTACCTTTATTATTTGCCTCATACCATATGCATTAAAAGTTGTAAGAAATTCATCTGTTTGCTTATTATTTACCAACAGGTTTTCATTGAAATCCCCTAGACAGATAACGTGATCAAATTTTGAACAATACACTGAAAGAGTTTCTTCCAAATTTAATAATGATATTTGTTTGTTTGGCCTATAAAATGCTCCTAGAGCAAAATTTTTTTTTTGTTAGTAAATTTTATCCACAGTTGTTCGAGGCCATTATCGGTTACCTCATGTTGCATTATTCTACATCTTAGAATCGTCTTGGAGAAAATCATTAGACCGCCGCCTCTGTTGTGTGTTCTGTCACTTCTAAATGTATCGTATGCATTAATTACAAACATGTTATTTATAAATTCAGGATTCAGCCAGGTCTCGCTGACAGCTAAAACATCAAAATCTTCTTTCAACGCCAGTTCTTTGAGTTCAACAAATTTGTGTCTAATGGATCTAATGTTTACGTGACCTATTTTAAAATTTCTACTCGTATATTCACACTGCCGTTTTGATACCTTCGGTAATTGCTATTCATTATAGTAATACCCAATTTTCTTGTTCTGATTTTTCAGCATTCTTTCATAACATGGACAGTTCTTATCCAGCGCTGAGTGATTTACATCTATATCAACATTCATTTTGCTTTTGGCTTTAATACAGTTAATACAAGCAGATATTTGCGATTTACATTCTTTATATGTGTGTTTATTTGAGCAGTTAGAACATGCTACTTCTGATTTACAATCTTTTGCCAAGTGGTTAAACCCTTGGCATTTGAAGCATCTTAAAAGACTTATATGATTGTAAACATTGCCTCTTGACCACCCAATAGCAGTTTTACCTTTTTGTAATAATAGATTGTGCGTTTCTGAATCTGTTTCTATGATTAACGATATTTTTTTGTACCTGTTTTCAGTTTTCTTAATAATCCTCATATGGAAATTTTCTGCTTGACCGACATTATTTTGCTTGCTTATCTTTCTAATAATATCCTCGTCTCTTTCGTCAATGTCTTCATTATCAATATTAACAACTTTCAATTTCGGCTTCTTTAGCTTAGGAACATCTATTTCATAATTTTCACCTAATTGTTCTCTTAATTTATTTTGTAATAGATTTCTCTCTGTCTCATTATCACAGCCAATCACTACCCCGCCTCTTGACACTTGTCTAAATTTCGACACATTAACTCCAATGTTTACTGGGTTAATTTTTCTTTTTATTTCATTTTTTGTTTCGTTGCTAACTTGTTCCGTGACTGGTTTAACAACAAGCACTGTTTCTGGCCTACTTTTAAGCACACTGGCAAAACTTGGTTGTTCCGGAATACTTTGACATTTAAATGCTGCATCCTGGATAGCCTTATTATTTCCCTCTTCTAGCTTCTTATTAACTTCTTCAAGCTTGTTATTTTTATCCTGCAGTTGTTGAATTAATTCACTAAGTAGGTAATTTTCCATTTCCAATGATTTAAGGTTAGTCACATGTTTAGAATTATAGGTTATGACTTTTAAGCAGCAAATGATTCTTGTTTCATCAATTTTTATGTAGTTTTTTCTTGCAGTACAACTATTGTGCGACATTTCCCCACATATTACACATATATTTACTTGATTTATCTTCTTATTTTTGCAACATTTAAAGTATTTCTCAGGAGGATCTTTTAGATTGTCACTACCGGACGCCATCTTGAAAATCGATATTAACTAAAAGAATGTAGAGTAGCTCCACGTACAGGGAATATTGAGACATCCAGTGCGTTCCAAAACAATGGGAGGTTTGTGCGGCGATTGTTAAGCGATTTCTATAGAAATATTTTGAAAGCTGCAAACGGCGGTGGCTATAGTTTCATTGACTTATGCCTGGTACAAGGTGAGGAAAGATAATTTGTCAGAATATGGTGAATACGTCATGGATAAAACAGTGTTAAAATTGGTAG
Organism: Stenurella melanura; assembly: GCA_963583905.1. NCBI lineage: Eukaryota > Metazoa > Arthropoda > Insecta > Coleoptera > Cerambycidae > Stenurella > Stenurella melanura. The sequence goes on along the minus strand of OY757310.1, from coordinate 74,963,493 downwards.
TGAAGTATTTTTAAAGCAGCCGATACTGAATCTGACGTCCAAAGTTAAATACGAAATGATTAAATAGGGTTGCCATAATTTTTGCATATTTGAATGAGAGATTTTCGGTTTCGGTGGATTTTAATGAAATACGTGACATTCGACAGATTATGGTTCCTGATTAAAAGTCCTTAAGAACGCGAAATCCGTTATTCAATATTTTCGCAGCTACGGAGTGTAGAAGTGACTAATTACTTCCACATCCACGTAGTGGAGTGGAAGTATAGTAATCGTAAAAAATTTTTTTTAGTATTCAATGGAACACCTAACATTTTTTATACGTATTTATATTTGATTCTTAACTCTCTATCCACGCATATAATAATTTTACTTCCACATTCACGTAGTGGATTGGAAGTATAGTAACTGTAAAAAAGATTTCAATTTTTTTTTCTTGAAACAGATTTAGAACGTCATGAAACGTCGAGATTTTAAAATTGAGCAAAAAAAAAAAATTTTTCTGTCTGTCGGTCTGTAACTTTTTTTGTACGCACGTTTTCTCCGGAACGGTTTAAGATATTGACTTGAAATTTTGTACACGGATATATTATAACGAGATCTGGAACTGGTATTTGAACATATCCGGTGAAGGGATGGGGTGTAAATAGAAGTAAATAGGGGGAAATAAGTAAAGCAAGCTGGTAAGAGTACAGAAACTTAAAATTTGGGTATATGTAAGTCAGGGCCTTAAATTTTTTTGTAATATTTTCTATCTCACCCCCCCCCCCCACTCCATTATTAAAGGGGTTGATAAAATAAAATTGGGATATTCACTTGAAATTTGGTATACGTATATATTATGACATCAGGAACTAGATTATATCTTGTTGGAGGGTTGGGGGTTAACTAGGGGTAAATAGGGGAAAATAGGTAAAGCAAGCTGGTAAGAGTACAGACACTTGAAATTCCGTGTATGTACCAAAAGCTAAGACCTCAGATTTTTTTGAAATATTTTCAACCACCCACCATACCTACTCCATTATTATTGGTGTTGATAAAATAAAATTGAGACATTCACTTGAAATCTGGTACACCTATGTATTATAACGACATCTGGAACTAGATTATATTTTGACATGATTCCGTAGAAGGGTTGGGAGTAAATAGGGGTAAATAGAGGAAAATAAGTAAAGCAAGCTGGTAAGAGTATAGAAACTTGAAATTTGGCGTATATGCTAGAAACAAATGCCTTAATTTTTAACATTGAAAATGTTTAACAAATTGAAGATGTAACGGTAATTCGCTTGGAAATTCGGCTGTTTGTTTGGACACGACAGCGTTCGAAGTTGTTACGTCGCATACTTTTTGAAAGATCCAAATTTGATTTTGAATTTGGTAAATTTTGATACCGAGAATTATGTTTTTGTATTTTTACGTCTCAGCACCAACCGACGCCTAGGGTCGTGTTTGTAAAATTGTGTATCTAATAAATTATTACACCTACATTCATATTCTTGCATTTTTACGTCTTGATGCTGACCGACGCCTAGCGTCATTTTTGTAAAACTCGTGTGTTTGATAAATTTTGATTCCTAGATTCATATTATTGCATTTTTACGTCCCGACGCCGACCGACGCCCAGCGTGGTGTTTGCACAACTTGTGTATTTGATAAACTTTGATATCTAAATTTATGTTCTTGCATTTTTACGTCTCGACGCCTATCGTCGCTTTTGTAAAACTTGTCTATTTAATAAATTTTGATACCTGTCATATTCTTGTCTCTTTACGTCTCGCACCGGCCAACGCCTTGTTCCGTTTCTGTAAAACATGTATTTTATTAATTTTAATGTCTAAATTCATGTTCTTGCATTTTGCGTCTCGATGCCTACAGATGCCTAGCGTCGATTTTGTAAAACTTGTGTATTTGATAAATTTTGTTCACACTGCCGACCCATACATTGCGTCGTTTCTGTAAAACTTGTGCATTTTATTAATTATAATATCTAAACTTATGTTCCGGCATTTTTACGTCTAGACGCTGACCGACGTCTAGCGTCGTTTTTGTGAAACTTGTGTATTTGATACATTTCGATACCTAGATTGATATTCCTGTATTTTTACGTCTCGACGCCGACTGACGGCCAGTGTTAATTTTGTAAAACTCGTGTATTGATAAATTTTGATTCCTAGATTCATATTCTTGTATTCTTACGCCTAACATCGTTTTTGTAAAACTTCTGTATTTGATAAATTTTGATACCTAGATTCATATTCTCGCATTTTAACGAAACCAGATTTTCCGCCCTCGTCTATTTAAAAGAAAACAACTTGACCATATTTGCACTCTAGTATGCGGAAAGAAATAGTTATATAATTTTAATAATATGTGAAGTTTCTAGACTCTTATTAGCTTGCTCTATTTATTTTCCCCAATTTACAGCCCCTCTCCACTCCCTCAATGGAATGATCTCAGATATCATTACAATACATAGGTATATATTGTCTAAATGTTGTTTGTGGCATAATCTTAATTTTCTTTTTCCTTCTTCAATTCTTTGGGACTTCCTGCCACATGTATGTTTTCTTTTTAAGCGGTGCTAGGGGAATCTACAAAATATATCACAATTAACCAGTATGAAATATTTAATTTCAAGTTTTTATACTTATTTGTGTTGTTTATTTAAAAAAACCAGCCTCTAACTGATCCTTTGACGTAAACGTCACAGGCGTAGAGGTTATTTACCAGTATCATACTGGTTAATTGTGATATATTTTGTAGATTCCCCTAGCACCGCTTAAAAAGAAAACATACATGTGGCAGGAAGTCCCAAAGAATTGAAGAAGGAAAAAGAAAATACATAGGTGTACTAAATTTCAAATGAATATATCCATTTTTTATCAACCCGTTTAATAATGGAGTGGGGGTGGTGGGGGTAGTTGAAAAATATTTTAAAAATTATGAGACCTTGACTTCTAGTAAATATACCAAATTCCAAGTTTCTGTACTATTAACCAGTTTACTTTACTTATTTTTCCCTATTTATTCCTATTTAACCCCAACCCTTCAACTGAATCACAAAATATATTTTAGTTTCAGATACCGTTATCAGCCCCCATAATAACATGTTATAAAAAAATATAAGGCCCACGGTTTTAGTATATACAGCAAATCCCAATTTTCTGTACTCTTACCAGTTTGCCTTACTTACTTTCCCCTATTTACGCCCCAACCCTTCACCGGATATATTAAAACAATAATCCAGTTCCAGATCTCGTTATAATATATGTGTACAAAATTTCAAGTCAATATCTTAAACCGTTCGGCGTTCCAGAGGAAACGTGCGGACAAAAAAGTTACAGTCCGACAGACCGACAGAAACTTCTTTTCGTTCAAATTTAAAATCTCGACGTTTCATAGCATTCTAAACCTATTTCAACAAAAAAAAATGTTTTTTTACGATTACTATACTTTCAATCCACTACGTGGTTGTAGAAATAAAATGTATACCTTCGTGGAGAACACTCTATAGAATTTGGTTCAACTTTGAAAAGTCCGAAAATTAATACGAGACCTCAACTAATATGAATGAAAAGTTGAAGATACGAAAAAGTGAAAAATGTGGCAATGCCGCAGTGTAAGTCCAAAAGTGATGCCTGGATAGAGAATTAACACTCAGTGGCGCAATGCTACGGTGTTTGGCTTGCGACGACGGAGTCCGGGGTTCGAATCCTGGCCAGAGTATGGGTGTTAAGTGGCGTTTTTCATATGTTACCGAGGCAGTAGCAGTGAGCTAGATCGCTCTATGTCGCACATGTCTAGTCGCTGTTATCTCTCCTGAGTTCGAGCCTCAGCTGCGGTAGATGGCAATATCGCAGGGAACGGTTGTTGTATTGATGTCTATGTGTACGTGTCCTGGTTGAGTAGTAGAACCGCAATAGCTGAACTCCGAAATGACGTTAATATAAATAAGGCCATTAAAATAAAAAATAAATATATAATTATATAAAAAATGGCTGTTTCGTTTAAAAAATCAAAGTATTAGCTTATCATTACTATGTGAAGCATTCTCCAATTATTATCTGAGACATTCTTTCAAATTCCAAACGGTTGAGAGGGATATTGAGGTCGACGCACTGGTTTCTCACCATGCATTAAGTTAATTTTTTTATGTACTAAGGTCAGTTGGGGTCTCTGGGCCCAGGGGGTAACTGGGCCATGGCTTTTTTCCGTAAAAGTTGTGGGGGTAATTTCACTTCAAGCAGTTGGCAGCACTGAGGGACAATGGCATCTCACTATAACAATTAGTCTCATGTTTCTGAGCGTTGTTGTTTTCATGCAGCATTTTTTAAAATTTTGTAGTGCAAAATTTTCATAGCAACTTGATGTAATCTTGATATTTATGAATTATCTACAGGTTTACTGTATATATTATTAACGTCACAGTTAATTTAGCATACATTAGAAGCGTAATATATCCCTAAAATGTTATTGCAAGCACGTGTTCTCCGTTAGGTCAAAAACTTGAGTGGGTGGCCCAATTGCCCCCATAATATTTCAAAAATGGGGTAAGTGGGCCAGTTAATTGGGGCATCTGGGCACGCCTGGGACCAAGTTACCCCAAGCACATTAATTATGTTGTTATTGTCTTTATTCATTAGGTAGATGTAGATCACTTTTTTTGTGCAACTGTACACAGTCACACAAAAAAAATGTGATCTGAACCCGGGATCCGACATAGTAATCCTTATGTATTTTGACGTGTTGAATGCCAATCCGATGTCCGTTTAGCTCCGTCACCCACCAATTTTTTGTAAATCGCGAGAATAGCCTAAGCAACACCATTTCTTTAGATTATTTTTGCTATTTACTAAAAGTTGGTGAGTAATGGAGCTAAACGGACATTGGATTCGTGTTCAGCACGTCAAAATACATAAGATTACTATGTCGGGTCCCGGGTACAGATCACTTTTTTTTTGTGGGCCTGTGTTATTTATGCTTACTTGAAATTGGATGTTTTTTACGTTTAATGTTGGCTTTTGTACCTTAACAGAAGTTGTGTTATTCCTAAATTTGAATAAATTTCACACCTAATTGTTATGTAGTTCTCTTACATCGTCGACAACTCGATTATGGTGTGGTTTAAATGACTTGTGGTAATTTTTGTACGAAGTTTACATCTTTACCAACCGATCCACTTACCCAGTTCAAATAACAATCGTTTGTATGAAACCGAGACCCGTATGGTCCAGTTGCCCCAATTTCTAGGGGTAACTGGGCCCATCAGATATTCTATTATTTAATTATTATTATAAAGAAAATTAAATTTGACTCGGGATTTGAATATTACATATTTAAAGACTGTATATTGTATTATACATAAAAAATATTTTAGATATTAATATAACTTATTAGTGGTTCTCAGGCAAGTTCAAACTGTTCAAAGTATAATATACTCGCTCAGGTTGTAAAATCATGGCCCAAATACCCCAAGTGACCTTATCTGTCTTAAGAATGATGTTACGTCATTTTGAAACACCCTGTATAACAGTTATGCTTGTGATTAAAATGAATTTTGAAATAAAATAACAGACAATTAATAATAAACACCAAATTTGACAGTATCTGAGTACCTATGACATTTTTTACCCGTTGTTTTTATGAAAATGTGTCAACGAGTAATTTATTAAACCGAGTAAAACAATTATCTACAAAAATACATATTAAACTTTTTGCCACTAAATTGGTTTGGTCCACTGAGAAAACGTTCACTGCAAACGAGTTTTCAAAGTTAGGGGCGATCACTCAATATGTGAAAACTTCGTTGTACCTCCCAGGGGACACTGTGACCACGAGTGCCTTACGGGCTATTTTCTGAAATTAATACTGAAACTTTTCAGCTTCTCCGGCATACGGGTATATTAAAACAACAAGTCAATTTAGGAAAAATACAACGACCGTTCGTTCTCATTTTAAAAACCAGCTTTTATTCAATGATTGCAGTTTTTCGATAGGATAGTGGTATTGATTTTTAAACTTTGACTGTTTGAAATAGAATACATTAGAAAATAGTTATTGTTTCAAAAGTAGGAACAAAACACCGTAAGAATTGATATTTAAACCTAAACCTAGTAGAATATATACAGAAACATAAGTTAAAAATATAAAATAGATGTTAATGAAAAAATATATATACACAAGTTTAAATGATACCTTGAAATAGTTTTCAACAATTAATGATGAAAGAGTTTTTTTTGGAAAAAATTGAACCACCCCCTTCAAACAAAAAGGTTACTAAAAATTATGTAATTAAACATCGTCGCGCGTCTTTCGGTTAATGAGCACTATAACCTAATAGGTCAGGTAAATATTAGTTCGATTTTTAGTTCTGGCGCACAGTGTGGCAGAATGAACAAAATTTGCTCTGAGGTTCAATTTTTGAGATATAGATTTGGTTATTTTTTTAAAATACTCAGAGAGGAGTATGGAATAGGGAGTCACTGCGGCATTTTTGAAATTTTTTGTTTGCATGGAAGGGTTAAGGCCATTCAAGATCAGATTCGCATTTTTAAAAGGGAACCCCTATTTTTTATTGTAAATTCGAATTGTCAGATTAAAAATAGACTACTTTGTTTCGAAACATTCTGAAATTGTCATTTTTTTCAGTTACCTGGCGAGGAAAAATGAAAATTTTAGAACCTTGCGATTTTTTTATTCGAAAAAAAGAATTTTGGAAAAAAATTGCAAGAGGCAAAAAGAGATTGGAATTATCCGGGAACGTTCTCAAATTTTTTTGGATTGTCCAATGCCCTTTGCAGAAAAGACCATTGTGGAGTTTTCAAGTGCATCAAAAAGGGCGTTGGAAAACTCCGAAAAAAATTGAGAATATTCCTTAGATAATTCTAAACTCTTTTTGCTTCTTTCAAATTTTTTCTAAACTTCTTCTTCGACAAGTTCATAAATTTTGATTTTTCCTCGTCGGATAACTGGAACGAAAGTAGTCTATTTTTAGTCAGACAATTTGAATTTGCAATAAAAAAACCGCTGCCTAAGAAATCACTAGTTCCACATCCAGATTTCTCGTCCAAGTCACTTTAAAGGAAATATCTTGATTATATTTGCACTCTAGTATGTGGAAATTATTAGTCATGGAACTTTAATAATATTTGGGGCAGATATCATAGAAAACTTTGAGGCGTTGGTTTCTACCAAATACGTTAAAAATGAAGTTTCTAGCTTGGTCTACTTATTTTGCACTATTCACAATCTACCACCTCCCACGCCTTCAACAGAATCATCTCAATCAGATGTCATTACTATACATACGTGTACTAACTTTCAAGTGAATATCTCAATTTTATGTTATCAATCCCTTTAATAATGGAGTGGTGGTGATGGGGGGATGAAAAATATTAGAAAGAAATCTGAGGCATTGGTTTCTAGTATATACGCGAAATGCCAAGTTTCTGTACTCTTACCAGCTGGATTAACTTAATTTTCCCTATTTACCTCTACTTTCCCCCACTCCTTCAACGGGATCATGTCAAAATATAATCTAGTTTCAGATGTCGTTATAATACATATGTGTACCAAATTTCAAGTGAAAATCTCAATTTATTATTATCAACTCTTTTAATAACGGAGTGGGGGTGGTGGGGGGATGGAAAATATTATAAAAAAAAACTGAGGCCTTCGCTTCTACAATGTGACCCATTTAAAATGGAAACACCTTTATAATTTTTTTCTTTTTCATCCGACTTGAACCAAAATTTACCAAAAGATAGAACACATTAGGATCTATTTATAGCCAAAAAGACATTCGCGTCTAACAAATGCAAAGCCACCTGCGCTACCAGAATAAATGGAAAAAATAAAGAAATCATAATAGGAATTTTTTTATCGAAAAACTTTATTAATGAAAGTTGTTCAGAATTGTCCAAAAACCTAGAGTCCAAAATTTCAGCAATATTAAACAATATTGAATTTTGTTTTTGAAGTTCAAAATTTCCACAAAATAAAAAAAAAATACAAATCACTGGACAACTACCTGGCAGCTTATGTTTAATTTCAAACAAAATTGTCATAGCACAATTTTCTAAAGAAAAAAAAAACAATTAAAATGATATTTTCGGACTCGGACATGGTTTCAATCAAAATTTTAATAGTCTTTAATATTTTGAACAACTTTCATTAATAAAGTTTTTCGATAAAAAAAATGCCTAATATGATTTCTTCATTTTACTTCCACATCCACGTAGTGGATTGGAAGTATAGTAATCGCAAAAAAAATTTTCAAAAATTTTTATTCGTGAAATAGGTTTAGAATGTCATGAAACGTCGAGATTTTAAATTTGAGCGAAAAAAAAAATTTCTGTCTGTCGGTCTGTCTGTCGGTCTGTCGGTCTGTAACTTTTTTTGTCCGCACGTTTTCTCCGGAACGGTTTAAGATATTGACTTGAAATTTTGTACACGTATATATTATAACGAGATCTGGAACTGGATTGTTTTTTGAGGATATCCGGTGAAGGGTTGGGGGTTAAATAGGGGTAAATATGGGAAAATAAGTAAAGCAAGCTTGTAAGAGTACAGAAACTTGAAATTCGGTGTATGTACTAGAAGTTAAGGACTCAGATTTTTTTATAATATTTTTCAACCCCCCACCACCCCTACCCCATTAAAAGTACAGAAATTTGGAACTTGGTGTATATACTAGTAGCGAAGGTCTCAGGTTTTTTATTAGTATTTTCCATCTCCCCACCACCCCCACTCCCTTATTAAGAGTTTATAAAATTAAATTTAAATTTTCACTTGAAATTTGGTACATTTATGTATTATAGTTATATCTGAAACTAGATTATATTTTGACATGATTGCGTTGAAGGAGTGGGAGTAAGTAGAGGTAAATAGGGAAAAATAAGTAAAGCAAGCTGGTAAGAGTACTGCAACTTGAAATTAGGTGTATGTCCTAGATGCCAAGGCCTCAGATTTTTTGATACTATTTTTCAACACTTCCACTACCCTTACTACATTATTAAAGGGTTTGATAAAATAAAATTGAGATATTCACTTGTAATTTGGTAGACGTATGTATTATAACGACATCTGGAAGTAGATTATATTTTGGGATGATTCCGTAAGGGTTGGGGTTAATAGGAGTAGGGAAAAATAAGTAAATCAAGCTGGTAAGAGTACAGAAATTTGGGATTCGGTGTATATACTAGAAACCAAGGCCTCAGATTTCTTTCTAGTATTTTTCAAACTCCACCACCTCCGCTTCATTATTAATGGGATTGATAACATCAAATTGAGATATTCACTTGAAAGTTAGTACACGTATGTATTGTAGTGACATCCGATTGAGATGACTTCATTGAAGGGGTGGGAGGTGGTAGATTGCGAATAGTGGAAAATAAGTAGGGTAAACTAGAAACTTCATTTTTAACGAATATGGTAGAAACCAACCCCTCAAACTTTTCTATGACATCTGCCCCAAATATTATTAAAATTCTATGACCAATAATTTTCACATACTAGGGTGCAAATATAGTCAAGATATTTCCTTTAAAGTGACTTGGATGAAGAATCTGGATGTGGAAGTAGTGATTCCTTAGGCAGCGGTTTTTCCCATTTATTTTGGTACCGCAGGTGGCTTTGCATTTGTAAGACGCGAACGTCTTTTTGGCCATATGTAGATCCTAATTTGTTCTATCTTTTGGTCTGACACAAATGACACAGCTGGATAAGGAGCTCTAAGGAAAACAAACAGGAGCACCAGCTTCTCCTTCCTAAATTTAAATCCTAAAACTGATTGAAAAAAAAGGAAGGTAAAATTAAAATTGCACCCTTTGAACTTCCTGCTTACTTGAACGGACAAACCTACGGGACGTCTTTAACAGAAGACTTACTGTGCCATTATTATAACGTCGGAATATGTGGTTTCACTCGATTATGGTCTACCTCATTATGCATTGCACGTACAAGCGATTTTAAATACAACGTAACCATGTAAGTGGATAGGATGTGGTGGCTCTAAAAACATGCCTGCCCGATAGTCTGATTTAAACCCATGGAAACATTTTCTTTGGGAATTTAAAACAATATGTTTACAGAAGGGTTCTTATTCATACCCTGGACGAGTTAAATGACAAAATAACGGAAGAATTTACGACAGTTACGCTGTAAATGGTGCCAGGAGCTGTGTTAGATTTAAGCTAACGAGCACGTCCTTGACTGCAAATGAAAGCATAAATGAAGCAACATATCTGTTGGTTGATTGTCGATATAACTGAGGTCTATGTAAAATTGAAACGACATTCAACAGACCAATAGATTTCTCGGCCCGCCGCGCCGGTTATGAAACGTCAGATCAAGATTAAGGATAACACAGACCCACATGGAAAAAAAGTGATCTGTTCCCGGGACCCGACATAGTAATCACTATGTATTTCGATGTGCTGAACATGAGTCTGGTATCCGTATCGTTCCATTACCCACCAATTTTCTGTAAATCGCGAAAGTAACCTAAATAAATCAGGGGTCTTAGGTTATTTACAAAAAGATGGTGGGTGATGGAGCTAAACGGACATCGGATTCGTGTTCAGCACTTCAAAATACATAGGGATTAGTATGTCGGGTCCCGGGAACAGATCACTTTTTTTTGTGGGCCTGTGTAATCATTCAATTAATAAGCATGCATGTTGTAACCACAGTCGTCGGTTGTTTATACTTTTGGTTTTATAAATATTTATTAATGTGGCCCTAAACACATCAGGAAACAAAATAAGAAAACACTTCCGTCATTATAATTAAACTGTACATTAACTCAGTTAGAAAACTTAATAACGTGGTTTCTTTCGGGTATTACCGTGGCCGTCGAATTTGACGTCACGTCTCGCTAATCATGTTGTCAGCTTCTTTAGAAAGATTCTAAAGACTCACATTGGGCAATGGCCGTGAAAGCTTGCAAATTAGAAAACTACTAATAGTACAAGCAATGAAGTTAAAATGTTGTAAAAATCTCGCAAAAATTAATAAATGAATCATCTCTGGGATATAAGTAGTTAATAACCTGCGGAATGGAATGATGCATTCTTTGCCAAGTTCCGGGACAATTCAAAAAAATTTGGAAAAACTTTTTGATTTTCGGTTTTTTTTACTCTAACGGCCAAAATAATGAAAATACAGAAAAAAGTTTTCAACAAAATTTGTAACTCGTCTCTTTCTCTACAAAATAGGTCTTTACAAATTTTTGTCTTACTTAAGCCGTTTAGGAGATAAATCCAGTTTTCCGCTTATAGTTTTGAGCCGCTACGAAATGCGCCGAAAATGGGAATTCTCTGGGAGTTTCTTACGACCGGACATATCGATCGATAATTATTACTATTCAGAGCCGCTAAAAAAAATGAAAACAATGTAAAATGTAGAGAAAAGTCTCAGCTTTATTGTGGAACTAATCACAAAATTCATACAAATTTTTATCATAGAGAAAACAGTGTTAGAATATGGCTTAGCAAACTTTATGCAGTTGATTTATTCACATCTTTGAGTTTTACGCATCCTGCCTATTTCTCCCGTAACAATGGGTGCTTTTTCACTGCATGGATTCGATTCCACGCACTTTAATCAATATTTCGTGAACATTTCATTGAAAAATGTTAAGAAACAAATAAGTTGTATATGTTTTACTGCATAATTGTGCATTTTATGAACGTGTATGAATAATGTAGACAGATTCAAAAAGTACTGCGCGCATTTTAAAAACTCTGAAGTCATTCGAAAGAATATGTTTTATTGTACTTATAATCCCAAAATTAAGACTGTGCTACTATTATTACTTAAGATATACCGAATTGAACTCCAAAATTTGGAGGTGATTGATCGATGAGAAATATACCCTCTACTTTGATCGCAAGGCATATTTTTCCAACAAAAGTAATTGCAATAAAATGTTAATTGGATTAATATATCATTATATGAGAATATGTAAGCAAGATGAAATATCATTCTAACGACTCCCGGAAAAGATATGAATAATTAATCTGTGGATCAACTGTACAAAGTTCACTAAGCCATCTTCTGACACTTTCTCTCTTTGATAAATTTTTTTATGAATTTTGTGATTAGTTCCACATTAAAGCTGAGACTTTTCTCTATATTTTGTGTTATTTTCATTATTTTAGGGGCTCTGAATAGTAAGAATTATCGATCGATGAGCCCGGTCTACGAAACTCCTGGAGAATTCTCATTTTTCGCGCATTTCGAAGCGGCTTAAAACTATAAGCGGAAAACTCGATTTATCTTCTAAACGGCTTAAGTAAGACAAAAATTTGTAAAGACCTTTTTTGTAGAGAAAAAGACGAGCTTTTTTTGGGAACTTCTTTCTCTATTTTCATTATTTTGGCAGCTAGAGTAAAAAAAACGAAAATCAAAGAGTTTTTCCAAATTTTTTTGAATTTTCCCGGAACTTGGAAGTGCAAAGAATGCATTATCTCATTCTCCACGTTATTACCTACTTAAATCCCAGAGACGATCCTTTTATTAATTTTTATTACCCTAAATTGTTAATTTACTTGTACTATAATTCTGTCAGGTATTGTCAATATGCCATTGATACAGAGATGTAAAGTCTGAATTTTCGTCTCAAAATGTTATAAAGAATCTGTCGTTAGGAGGTTCTTAGGTGATTTTGAGACACCTTGTATATCTACATGGCAAGAAAATGACAACAATTCTCAATTTGATTTATTAGAAATTATATTCAGGTCAGCTACTCGGTCCCCCTATAGTACAGAACCCTAGGCCCAAACATTTCTCAGCTGCTGGGAAAAGGACTTGTAAATGAAAAGAATAGAAGAATTTATACCGAAAAGCCAATTTTGTACTTTTTATCACTGAGCAGCACAGAGAAGCGGCGAAACTATATTTTGCTATAACACTTAAACTACGTATTAACAATTATAAAGATTTTCATTACGAAATCATTCAGCTCCCAATATTTTGATGCCTGACCTGTACTAATCGGCCTTTCTTGGAAATTTCAATGTCCTTTTTTAGTTAATAAAATTCAAAGCACTCTCCTAAATTGTCAAATTCCTCGTGGACGAAATTAAACTTTTCACAAACTCATTATAAACTTACCATTATTTGGAGCATCTGGAATAAGATCCGGATTGTTGTCGTCTGAAATTGTGTCCGTGTAAAGGGGTGGCACACGGGGTGTCAAAGGGCTTTCCTCTAACTTCGGACTTCGAACTCGAGGGTTCCGCACAGGGCTGTCCACCTGAAATAGACCACTAAAGAACAGATGTTCAACTTGCAAACATTTAATCCATATTGATACCTTTACTTAGAATAATTAATTAACATTCTAATCAAAATATATGTTTCATTTAGTTCTTTCTTATCGAGAATTTTATAGATTTATCATTAACTTTTTAACTTGCCATTCTAATGAATGGCAGAGTTTTAACAGTTACTTTAGTTTATTTTAAGAAATCATATTGCATATTGCTGTGGTTGCTTCAAATAGTGGCGTCCACAGAGATAAAAAATACCTGAACAGAAGAGAACCAGATAATAATATTGTATCAAAAAAACAGTGTATGTATAAAATATATATGTTGATTCTCAGCATAACCAGATGTGGATTGTCAGAGAATCACAAACAATAAAAATTGATATTTTTAGTACATATTCATTTTTGTTTGAATAGATGTGTTTTGGAAATAAATTCATTTTAGAAAGTTTGTTAATTTCTATTGTAACCAGAATCTATGTTATCAAAACAAAGCAACGCTTGAAAATTAATAGGTATTTTATTATAGAAAAAATATGTATTGCTATAGCTGTATTTTATGTAATTTTCAATCAAACTAAATACAATTATTGTAGTTAAAATGTATCAGTGGTTCCCAAGTATTATCACTAAAATAAAAACCGCTGCCTAAGGAATCACTACTTCCACATCCAGATTATTCGTCCAAGTCACTTTAAAGGAATCATCTTGGTTATATTTGCACTCTAGTATGTGGAAATTATTGGTCATAGAATTTTAATAATATTTGGGGTAGATGTCATAGAAAAGTGTGAGGAGTTGGTTTCTACCATATACGTTAAAAATGAAGTTTCTAGTTTACCGTACTTATTTTCCACTATTTACAACCTACCACCTCAATGGAGTCATCTCAATCAGATGTCACTACAATACATACGTGTACTAACTTTCAAGTGAATATCTCAATTTGATGTTATCAATCCCATTAATAATGAAGCGGAGGTGGTAGAGTTTGAAAAATATTAGAAAGAAATCTGAGGCCTTGGTTTCTAGTATATACACCGAATCCCAAATTTCTGTAGTCTTGCCAGCTTGCTTTACTTATTTTCCCCTATTTGCCCCTATTTAACCCCCAACCCTTCAACGGCATCATCTCAAATTATGATCTAGTTTCAGACGTCGTTATAATACATACGTGTACCAAATTTCAAATGAATATCTTAATTTTATTTTATCAACCCTTTTCATATTGGAGTAGGGGTGGTTGGGTTGAAAAATATTATAAAAAAATCTGACGCTGTGGCTTCTAGTACCGAATTTCAAGTTTCTGTAGCCTTACCAACGCTTTACTTATATTCCTCTATTTACCCCAAATTAACCCCCAACCCTTCAACGGAATCATCTCAAAATATAAACTAATTCCAGACGTCGTTATAATACATACGTGTACGAAATTTCAAATGAATATCTCAACTTTATTTTGTCAACCCCATTAATGGGGTAGGGGTGGTGGGGGGGTTGAAAAATATTATAAAAAAATCTGAGGCCTTAACTTCTTGTACATACACCGAATTTCAAGTTTCTGTACTCATACCAGCTTGCTTTACTTATTTCCCCCTATTGACCCCTAAATAACCCCCAACCCTTCAACGGAATCATCTCAAAGTATAGTCTAGTTCCAGATGTCGTTATAATTCATACGTGTACCAAATTTCAAATGAATATCTCGATTTTATTTTATCAACCCTTTTAATAATGAAGTAGGGGTGGTGGGGGTTGAAAAATATTATAAATAATCTGAGACCTTGGCTTCTAGTATATACACCGAATTTCAAGTTTCTGTAGTCTTACCAGCTTGCTTTATTTATTTTCCCCTATTTACCCCTATTTAACCCCCAACCCTTCAACGGAATTATCTCAAAATATAATCTAGTTCCAGACGTCGTTATAATACATACGTGTAGAAAATTTCAAATGAATATCTCAATTTTATTTTATCAACCCTTTTCAAGTTTCTGTACTCTTACCAACTTGTTTTACTTATATTCCTCTATTTACCCCAAATTAACCCTCAACCCTTCAACGGAATCATCCCAAAATATAATCTAATTCTAGACATCGTTATAATACATACGTGTACGAAATTTCAAATGAATATCTCAACTTTATTTTATCAACCCCTTTAATGGGGTAGGGGTGGTGGGGGGTTGAAAAGTATTATAAAAAAATCTGAGGCCTTGACTTCTAGTACATACACCGAATTTCAAGTTTGTGTACTCTTACAAGCTTGCTTTACTTATTTCCCCCTATTTACCCCTATTTAACCCCCAACCCTTCACCGGATTTCCTCAAAAAACAATCCAGTTCCAGATCTCGTTATAATATATACGTGTACAAAATTTCAGGTCAATATCTTAAACCGTTCCGGAGAAAGCGTGCGGACAAAAAAAAGTTACAGACAGACCCGACAGACCGACAGACCGACAGACCGACAGACCGACAGACAGACAGACAGAAATTTTTTTTTCGCTCAAATTTAAAATCTCGACGTTTCATGACATTCTAAACCTATTTCACGAATAAAAATTTTTGAAATTTTTTTTGCGATTACTATACTTCCAATCCACTACGTGGATGTGGAAGTAAAACTGAATTTATTTAAATTAATGGTGTAATACAGTTTATACGTAAAGACAAATAAACTAAACTACTGAACTACACCAAGGCTACAACTCCATTGTTTATAGAATGTTTTTAGAATATGTAGAAAAAGTAGAGCGATCAGAGAAACTACACTAAATCCAAAAACATGAAATTAAACAAAACTGCTGTTTATCTCATGGCAATTTCCTTAAACGACTGTCAGAATGTTAGTACTCATTAGACGAGTGATTCTCCATGCATATCGTATGCGACATTGTTTAAAGCAACCAAATCCAATACAGATATTAGTAAATAATGCTAGGAAATATTACATTACGAATAGTATTCGTTAGCTATTGTACGAAAATTAAAAACTAATAAAAAAGCATATTTAATTAAAATAACGAGAGATACATCACTACTAGGTTAGAATTTATGATTTACAACATTTTACGTATAGTCGGGGAAATTTAGCACAAAAATAGGCGAAACTATAGAAAACCTATGCGGTAAGACGGATCAAAATGCGTTTTTTTTTTCATTCGATTCCCTGATGCATTTATTCAATTTGTTACTTATTTTAATCTTATACAAATGGGAAATTGCACTTGTGCATCGAAAGAATGTATTTTTTCAGGTGCAGTTTTTGAGTTAATTAAAAAAAAATCATTATTCGGTAATCCATGGTGGAAATTAGCCCATTTTGTTACTTGAGGGTTTTTGGGGTCGCTGATCACGAATCTGAAGTCCAATTTGGGAAATTAAAAATGGCGGACCAGAAATCGGGCCATTTTCCAGAAAAAATGAGAATGGATATGTTGGCCTTAAAAATCTGTACTCGGGGGTTTTCGAGGTCGCTGATTACGAATCCGAGGTCTAACTTGGTAAATTCAAAATGGCGGACCGGAAGTAGAGTTAATTTCTCAGGAAAAACTCGTATTTTTTTCGTTCTTGGGCTGAAAATGAATACTTGGATGTCTTTGAGGTCGCTGATCACGAGTCAGAGCTCCAGTTTAAGAAATTCAAAATGGCGGACCGGATGAAAAGTCAATTTCTTCGAAAAACCTCGTATTCCTTTCTATTTTGGGCTTGTGTGGGGTTTCGTTATCGTTGATAACGAATCTGATACCCAATTAGGGAAAATTCAAAATGACTGACCGGAAGTAGTATGTATTTCAGGAAAAACTCGTATTTTTCATACCTTCAACCGAAAAAAGAGAAAAATACGAGGTTTTCCTAAGGATCTGGCTCTACTTCCGGTTCGGCGTTTTGAATTTTCGCTAATTGAACATCAGATTCGTTATCAGCGACCAGGAAAACCCTCGAGTTCCCATTTTCAGCTCAGAAACGAAACTAAGACGAGTTTTCTTAAGAGTCTGACTCTACCTCCGGTCCGCCATTTTGAATTTACCAAATTAGACCTCGAATTCGTAATCAGCGGCCTCGGAAACCCCCGGGTACAGATTTTCAATCCCAAGATATCCATTCTCGTTTTTTCTGAAAAATGGCCCGATTTGCGGTCCGCCATTTTGAATTTTCCAAATTTCAGATTCCTGATCAGCGACTCCAAAAAGAATTGGACTGATTTCCACCATGGATTACCGAATAATGCATTTCTTTTACTTACCTCAAAAACTGCAAGCGAAAAAATGCATTTTTTCGATGCACGAGTGCAATGTCGCATTTGTATAAGATTAAAATAGGTAACAAATTGAACTAATGCGTCAAAGAATTGAATGCAAAAAACAGCATTTTGATCCGACTCCCTGCACATTTTTCGACAGTGGAATGCTATATTTCCTCGAATAATAGTACTATCAAAAATACTCGTTTTATTGCACGCGTATAACAAAATTTGGAGCAATATCTATAACTATGCTACTCTAAATTCTGTTGATCAATAAGTTGCAATTATCTCCAAATCATACCTTCTGCGTTAATATCGTACCTCCAACTTTCCTAGATATAAAATCTATTTGTAAAAACTTATTGGACAGAAACTAAATGACTCAAAAACATTTTAAGAGATTGTCACCTACGGAAACGGCAACATAACAGCAGCCGGCACTCATTCCCGAAGCTAGCCAGACAACCACAAAGCAATTGAACAACTGAATGGGATGAGATCGATTAAAAATAAATATAATAAGACTATGGCCAGGCTCCTTTTGATCGAGGTGCATTAAAATGGTGGTAAAGAGATGAACTTAGGAAGGGAAATATTGAAACTAAATTTCTTTTTCAAATAATCTGAACCGCCTTAAAAAAAACGGCCACTAAAAATTCAGAAATAAAATTTCTTCGACGTTTGATTAATTGAACATTATTACCTAATATGGATTTTATTTCTGGTAAAAATTCGTTCGATTATGTTGTTTGTTAATTTCACAGTCACACAAAAAAAATCTTTCTGGCCTGGGGATTTGACCATGTTTACTATATGTTTTTCGGGTCGCTGAATCCGAATCTTGTTAAATTCTATTTAACTCCAACACAGCAGGATATTGCCATAACCTCAAAAAACCCATAATTTAAGCGATTTCACCATCTCGTCACATAAATCGCTGTAACTTTTTCTAGACAAAATTGACCCTCCTCTTCTTTAACTAGATCGATTGCAAATTAAATTTCCAATCCGATGATGTGGGGCACATTATTCTTCCGGAGTCCTTTAAGTGAGATATCGGCTGCCATAGTCGAGGATTTCACTTCTCGAGCGACACGGCCCAGCTCCGAGGGCCATTTCTGCCAAACGAAAGCTAGCAAAAATCTGGAAAAATTCAGGAGTACGTAGAAAGACGCAAGAACTCGTTTGGCGTAAATCGAACGTTAGTGCGCGCCTTGGTTTTCGAGATATGGCCGCTCGAAGTCACCAGAAGGTGAAAATTGAATTTTTTTACCGCTCCCCGAGGCTATATCTCGAAAACGAAACGAGATACAGAGGTAGTTTACGCCATTCGATTTATCCTGCCTTCCTGCATACCTCATACCTTTCATTTCTTTCCAAAATTTCTAAGGTAAAGCATCAAAAAAATTCAGAGGCATGTAGGATGGCGAGAGAAATCGAATAGAGTAAGCCGTAGATCTGTATCTGGTTTCGTTTTCAAGATATACCCTCGGAAAGCGGTAAAAAAAAAATCGATTTTCACCTTCGGGTGACTTCGAGCGGCCATATCTCGAAAATCAAGGCATGTATCGACTTCAGATTTACACCATACGATTTTTTATATCTTTCTATATATCCCTGAATTTTTTCAGATTTCTGCTAGCTTCCGTTTGGCAGAAATAGCCCTTGAAGCTGGGCCGTATCGCTCGAGAAGCGATATCCTCGGATCTCTCACTTTGATGGCCGATATCTCACTTAAAAAGCGCCGGAAGAATATCGTGCCTCACATCATCGGATTGGAAATTGATAATCTGCAATCGATTTAGTACAGAAAAGAGAGGGTAATTTTTGTCTAGAAAAAGTTACACGGATTTATGTGAAGACAGGTCAAAATTATGGTTATTTTGAGGTTATGGCAAAACCCTAATGTGATGGAATTAAATAGACCTCGGATTCGGATTCAGCGACCCCAAAAACATATAGTGAACATGGCCAGATCGCCAGGCCAGAAAGATTTTTTTTTGTGTGGCTGTGTTTTTACACCGACCTCAAAATCGATATTAGATAATAAGATTCAATCGACCGAGAGACGCGACGATGAAACCTTATTTCAAAATATTTAGTGAAGGATTTTTTAAAAATGGTTCAATATTCTTAAAAAAATGTTTCACCCTTTTTAGTAGTCCATTTTGGATATTGGATTCAACATTTTGAACATTTAATTCAGTATCCGATACTCACAAAATAACATTTTACTTAGGTACTTACAACGGCACCTCCGCCGTAACTTCGAATGTATATCTATAATTATTGTTTATTTGTATTTCTTATAACCTGTGCCGTTGCCATAAGTTCGAATATTTTCTAACAAAAATCTATTACAAAAGTACTTCTTTCCGAGTTTTCATCTCCTTTTATAAAAGTCACTTAAAAATAAGGTTTCATAATACTGATAAACATAAAATATAATTAAATGCAAATGCAAATTCCCTACAATGTAAGAGTACTCTAAAATAGAATTTGAGGAAATAAATATATTACTAGCAAAAAGATACTTGTAATTATTTCAAACTCTTACTAAAGATTTATCATAGATAAGTAAAGAAACATATATTTTTCTAAACAAAATACTTTGCTGGCTATATGCCACGAACAACATGGATTATAATAAACAAAATATGCATATTACGTACAGCGTAACTATCACAATAATGCTCTTTTTTTTTAATTTTAAATTTTCCTGTTCAACGAAACCAAGAAACAACTAAAGACAAAAACACTTACCAAAAAACTTCAGAAATTTTCACATACACGTGTTTCCGTATCCTACACGAAGGACACACTCCTCAGTGCTACTTCTTTCAAAGTTTAAACTGAACTGAATGGCATTATTGCAGAGGTACTTGTCTGAGAAATGACATCCAGTTCGTTTTAAACTTTGAAAGAAGTAGCACTGAAGAGTGTATTCTTGGCGTAGGATACCGAAACACGTGTATGTGAAAGTTTGTAAAGTTTTTTGGTAAGTGTTTCTGTCTTTAGATGTTTCTTGGTTTTGTCTAACAGGATAATTTAAATAAAAAAAAATCGGTAAAGGTATTTACACAGAACTTCCCTCGTTATTTGTGCATGGCGGTCACTCTAAAAAATTAATAATTACGAAATGACATTGAAAGTAATAATAGGAATATAGTTATCACTCACTACTCACTCACTCACTACAGAGTGCTCATCTCACAGCAAAAGTTCAATACTAAATAACAGGTGCCAAATATGGAAGGCTTGTGCAAATACCTTTACAAATGTCCACCATGACCGAATTATTTCTTGGGATGACCACCCTGTACATTTTTCAATAAAAGTATAATGCATATGCCAAATATTAGTGTCATCTTTCACATTTTCAATTTTACATTCACGTAGTGGAGTGGTGGTTAAAAAATTTCAGTTTTTTATGAAATTTTTCGAAAATGTTGGTAAAAAAATGTTCAAAATTTTTTCTTCTGAAATAGGTTTAGAATGCGATGAAACGTGAAAATTTTAAATTTGAGCAAAAGGGAAAGTTTCCTTCTATTCTATAGTAGTGGTAAATTATTATTTTTTTAAATAGGTTTAGAATGTCCTGAAACGTGAAAATTTTAAATTTCAGCAAAGAAAAAAATTTTTCCATCAAGTTTAGTGGTAAAAATTTTTTCAAAAATGTTTGTGAAAAAAATTTTTAATTTTTTTTTTCTGAAATAGGCTTAGAATGTCATGAAACGTGAAAATTTTAAATTTGAGTAAAACAAATTTTTTCGTCTATTCTATAGTACCTAGTGATAGATTAAAAATTTTTTCAAAAAAACGTTTAAATTTTTCAAAAACATTTTAAAATTTGTTTGAATAGGTTTAGAATGCCCTGGAAACGTGGAAATTTTAAATCTGAACAAAGAAAAAAAAATCTATCTATTTTAGTGGTAAAAATTTTTTCAAATATGTTGGTAAAAAAAAATAAAGAAAAAAAATTTTTTTGAAATAGGTTTAAAATGCCATGTAACGGAAAATGGAAATTTTAAATTTGAACAAAGAAAAAATTTTCCATTTAGTGGTAAAAATTTTTTCAAAAATGTTGGTAAAAAGAAATTAAAAACATTTTTTTTTAAATAGGTTTAGAATGCCATGAAACGTGAAAATTTTAAATTTGAAGAAAGAAAAAAAAATTGTTCATCTTTTTTTTTCATAATTTTCGTAATCTACGTAATCTGAAACGTCAAAATCCGAAGAAATCTCGGAGGGTGATTTTTTCTCGAATACAATACTTCCCTTCGGTATGCGAGGGAAGTAAAACATTATTGTGACAGTGTCGTTGTACGTAATCATATTTTCTTTCTTATAAACAATGTTGTTCGTGGCATATAGCCAGCAAATTATTTTGTTTAGAAAGATATGTCGATATGTCTCTGTACTTATCTCTAAGTCTATATACAGGGTCCTGCAGCTCACCTCCCGTCTTCTACTACACCTAAACGATTTATTTTAGAAAAATGATTCAAACGGGACAATAGACTGTTTGTTAGAGAGCACATTTTAAAAATATTTTTGAATATACAGGGTGTTCCAGAAATTGGTGGTGCATCAAAGTTGTATCTTTTTAAATGGAACACCCTGTAGTTTTATTGATTTTTGGGACCCCTTCGAGCTACTGTACATATCCCTAGAATATTATCAAATTTGATTTGATAGTTCCAGAGGAATAAATTAAAATCGAAAAAAAAAAATTTTTTCGTCATATTTTAAAAAATTTATAAAAAATAGAAAAAACATCTTCAAACCAAAACTAAGGAACAGGTTGCTTATAATAAAAGGTTAGTTTATCCTACTATGAATATCGTAAAAATAACTTATACAGGATGTTCAAAATTCAATGCCAAACTTTTCAAAATGTAATGCTATTTTTCTCCATTTTTCAAATGGGACACCCTGTATATTTTTATCTCATCGGATGCAGAATTAAAAAATGAGCATATTTTTTAATTACAATTATCTCGACTATCTTAAAGGTTTCACAGATATTCGTCAAAAACTACTACAAATCGCAAAATTATTATCTAATAGTTTTACTTAACATTTTTCAAATCAATAACTAGAACTTATGTTCCGTTCTCTTGGAGGCACAAACGAAGGCGGGTATGAAATGATCTTGCTACTCTTCCTAATAGGTCGGGTGTAATGTTTTGAAATGCGTTCCTGATTCTTTGCTGCATGTTTTCTGGTGTGGTTGGAGGTTCCTGATAAACGATTTCCTTAACGTAGCCCCACAAAAAGAAATCCAATTTAGTGAAGTCGGGTGATCGGGGCGGCCAATTACATGGCCCTCCTCTTCCAATCCACTGGTTTGGAAAGGTTGTATTGAGATGGTCCCTGACTTGTAATGAATAATGTGCTGGGGCTCCGTCGTGTTGCAGCCACATTGCATCTCTCAAAGGTATTGGTAAATTTTGACATAAATTTGGCAATTGATTTTGCAAAAAATCAAGATACATAGCACCATTCAAATGTCCGTTAAAAAAGTGAGGACCAATAACATGTTCACCAATAATTCCCCCCCACACATTTATTGACCATCTGTGTTGTTGGTCAACCTGCCTAAAAATCCTTGGGTTGTGGTCGGAATAGTAATGAAAGTTATGGCGATTCACAAATCAGTTTTTATGAAATGTGGCCTCATCAGAAAACAAAACCTTATCAAAAAACTCACAATTTATCCTAATTTTAGCTTGCGCCCAATTGCAAAATTCGACACGCTGCTCAAAATCTGCATCGAAGAGTTGTTGATGAAACTGGATATGGTAGGGATGAAAATGGTTGTCCTTTAAGATTCGTTGAACGGTTCTCTCACTTACACCTACGGCATCACCGACTGCTTTTTGACTAACGAAAGGGTTTTCCGTAACAGATAATAGCACAGACAATTCATTTTCTTCATTTCGAGCGGGTCTATTTCTAACTGGTTTTGTATAGTCTACATGTCCCGTTTGTACAAATCTCTCTAATAAGTTGTTCAGGCTTCTTTTGTCTGGATGTCTCCGTTCCGGATAACGCTGTGCGTAAACTCGACTTGCCAAAAAACAGTTTCTTTCTGATTCTCCTAATATGAAAATCATATCTACTAGCTCTTCTCTGCTGTACTCCATCACAAAAAATGCTTAAAACTTGTAAATTACTAATACGTAATTTAAAATATTGACATATGTCTATTTGTATGACAGTTTGTAAGCAAATTTGTTTCCATGGCTATCTACTAAATTACCTTATTATGGTTAAGAAACAACAGGAATATGATTTCTGTTTACTCCCCTTCATTTACGCCTTCAAGAGGAGAACTGCATAGACAGTTATATGAGAAACTGTCTAATTTAGGTATTTGCTTATTTAATAACATTAGAGGAGCTAAATGATAAAACGGAACACATATTGAACATAAGTTCTAGTTATTGATTTGAAAAATGTTAAGTAAAACTATTAGATAATAATTTTACGATTTGTAGTAGTGTTTGACGAATATATGTGAAACCTTTAAGATAATCGAGATAATTGTAATTAAAAAATATGCTCATTTTTTAATTCTGCATCCGATGAGATAAAAATATACAGGGTGTCCCATTTGAAAAAATGGAGAAAAATAGCATTACATTTTGAAAAGTTTGGCATTGAATTTTGAACATCCTGTATCAGTTATTTTCACGATATTCATAGTAGGATAAACTAACCTTTTATTATAAGCAACCTGTTCCTTAGTTTTGGTTTGAAGATGTTTCTTCTATTTCTTATAAATTTTTTAAAATATGACGAAAAAAATTTTCTTTTTTCGATTTTAATTTATTCCTCTGGAACTATCAAATCAAATTTGATAATATTCTAGGGATATGTACAGTAGCTCGAAAGGGTCCCAAAAATCAATAAAACTACAGGGTGTTCCATTTAAAAAGATACAACTTTGATGCACCACCAATTTCTGGAACACCCTGTATATTCAAAAATATTTTAAAAATGTGCTCTCTAACAAACAGTCTATTGTCCCGTTTGAATCATTTTTCTAAAATAAATCGTTTAGGTGTAGTAGAAGACGGGAGGTGAGCTGCAGGACCCTGTATAGTAAGAGTTTGAAATAATTACGAGTATCTTTTTGCTAGTAATATATTTATTTCCTCAAATTCTACTGGTAAACACGTTTTTGGAAAAACTATTTTTTTTACGACATAAATGATAAACCTACGCGAAAGGCACTAAATGACTTTTTATTACTTGTATACATTAACGTCCTGACAAAGTTTGGCCATGGCTAGTTTACCACTCATCAAATGTGTATAACAACCGACTTTTGTCCGCGGCATCTATCGCAGCTGTTATTTGAACTCAGGAAGAGAAGTACAACTTCCAGCCGCGGTTAATTGAAACGTAACTAACTAAAATAACATCAGAAACCATTCCAGCACTTGGAGCAAAAGATGGTCAGTGATTACGAGACGATTATGAAAAAATAGCATTTGCAAGCAGATGTGTTCAAATTTCTCCGATGTGAAATTTCACCTGAGAAAGAGTGGTATCCATCACTTCTTGAAGCGCGAAGATGGAATATGTTAAAAATATGGGATACAGGAATCTGACCCGCTGCCGCGTTCTAAAGAGCAAAGATCACTAAGAGCGGTCACAAGGAAACTAGGACTACTGCACTTCCGACGCAATGTTGAGATACAGTTCTGGAGTAGGAAGAGGTTTTTTTTTAGTGGGTAAAGATCCAACATATCTCACGCCGGACCATCAGTGCCGGGAACCTTTTGAAGGTTTTTCCCCTAAAAAAAAAGGGAATCTGACCGGAAGATTGGAGAACCTCAGTCTTTGTACTATTGCTTAAGAAGGAAGCGCCAAAATGTCTATGATAACTACAGCCATACCCCAGTAAACTAATTCTGTATAGTCTTGAATCTAGACTTCAGCATTATCTGTCTTAACAAAGCCTCATAAGAAAGTAAGCTATTTTAAGGACGTAGTATTAGAGTAGCAAATACTGGATTTGCGACAACTTATGGAGAAGGCAAGACAATGTTACGTTTTTTATATAGTTCTGCATCATAGATTACAGTAAGGCTTTTGGCAATCTATAATAGGACAAACTATGGGCTTCATATTATTTATATTAACATATTTCAAAATCAAAGTGGTTCATAAAACGCTTTTTATTGTAACAATGTTTTAGTGGAAAATATACAAGAATCATAGAAAATCGGACATAACACTTAAATTCCAAAGGCAAATAATACATATAATTGTATAACACGTAATAAATATTATATCACATTAAAGTATATACTTATATATTAATTACGTGAAAAGTAAATCAAACATTTGGAATGTGATATTTTTTAGGCTTTATTTTTGTGTTGGAGACGGTTGAATTTTTAGTGCGACACCGACGATGATGATGGTGTTCTCAGAACACCAAAACACAACAACACTACACTATACTATACCAAACACGTGTTTCGCCAATTATGTTGGCATCATCTGGAGATAATTACAACAACTTTTAAGCACTTGTTCATCCCCATATTTTATAGAGTAATGTCTGCTTACACATTTATTCAATTGAGATATTAAAACAAATTATTAATTTTATCTCATAAAGTTTTGTAAATTATTTTCAATGTTCTACATAAATAAAAAATTACTGCGTTTACTGTCAGTTAAATATTTGACTTAAAGTATTTTTTTTTATAACGTGCTAGGAAATTTTTCTTTTCGTTTTCGATACTTTATTTTACATTTAAATTAATCTGACTACATTATAATAGTTGTTTGCTTACCCTAAATCTTCGAACGGCAAATATTATTGCTCCGACAGCTCCTGCAACGATAAGTGTCGATCCTGCAGCCAGCAGAATATATAACCAAGGACCCGTCCCTCCTTTTATTATATCGGTTGGTTCAGTAGATCGACGCTGTTCTTTCAAACCTGGAGTTATTGAATAAAAAATGTATGGTAAATACACAAACCATGTACTGAGTGTTGCGAATCAAGTGGTATATTTTACAGATGAATTTAAAAATAAAAACCATTTGCTATTTTCCTTATTTTCTTTTTTGGATTATTGTTTAGTGTAGCTGTATACCGGGCGTCTCAGCCCATAGAGACATTGTTGTACCCTTTGAATGGAAGAATTGATCGTTTTCTTTGGTGTAATGATACGATATTAAATTTCCAATTATTTGACGTAAAGAGCTAAAACTGCCGACTTCCGGTTTCGACGCAATTTACATGAAAACCAGATTTCTAATTGGGAAAACCCCTATATTTTTTAATGTTTGAATCCTGCTGGCCAAAATACATATGATTCATTCCTCAGATGTTATTTTTATTTTATAAAAAAATACACAGGGTGTCCTTGAACTATGGAACAATACTTCGGATATGTATAGTTTGGGTAAAAATAACATTAAAAGTACCTATAATTTTTTCTTAGGGCGCTCTCTCTAGGAATTAAGTTTTATGCTAATAGCTTGGACTCTTCTTTATCGATTTTAGTACAGTTTAGATGAAATAACTAGTAAGTATGGAGCCTTTCGTATCTTGTCTAGGAAGCCAGGAGTGGACCACCCGTAATACTTTTTACCCCTAAGTATGAAATAAATTAATTTTTGAAACTTAAAGTGAAAATTTACAAATTCCTTGAACAATTTCTTTAAAAAAACATATATTCTTGTTTGGTTGATGTTAATAAAGCCGCTTTAGAGAAAAATTGATATTACTGACAAGGAACAAATACTGACAACGTCCTATTTGGAATATCTTTGTTAGGAAACTGTTCCTCATAAAACCATTTGGCTTCCAAGCCATTACCCATAGCTAGTATGTACATAAAATGCATGTTGGCATTTTTACCAGATAAAACATTTGTTATGCCAATATACCACAATTACACACTGAAATACATACAACTCAATTCTATACTCCATTCTCTACAATCAAAAAGGAACCCGCACCATTATTTAAATTGGCTCCCTATAGATTTGGCTGGGATCGTGTTAATTTGATAGTTTTCATCTTCCTGAACAGCTTTCTTCATGGGCGTAAGCCACGAAAATACTTTGTCATATGCGCGAGTCATGGAAATGCGCCGATTCTCCAATATGGAGATTTCAAGTCGTAGTAGATGAAGTGATTATTTCTTTATACACAGACATACAAAAACAAACAATAATGTTTGCTTTTGTGTGACTGCGTATGAAAAAAGCTGTAAAATGGATAGGATCTCTTTGAGATAACGAAGTAAAGATGATAGCTCTATATACCTATGTGTTCTGGGTTAGGCGAATGCCTAAAGTGCCTTTTTCAAACACGGATTTGAATTCAGTATCGCAAAAACATGGGAATATTGTGGTATTTACTTTTCTGTTTTTACGAGATTCTATCCATGTTTCCGCTGTTTTTGTGTATTTTTTAAGGTTCTGAATTGTATTTTCCTATTTAAGAAAGATTTTGGCGGTTCGAGTTAGGAGAAAATCTACAAAATACATAGATTGACTTATGTGGATCAACCACTCATATGGCACATTTTTTAAATTTTTTAAAAAATTTTTATTTTAATGCCTTATTTATATTAACGTCCTGGCGAAGTTCAGCTATTGCTGTTCTACCACTAGTAGAGGACTTAAGCCGGAGCTGGATACACCCCCCACCACTTTTCGTGACGTCATAGGTGGGCGGGGCCTATGAGGTGGGGTGGGGGGTAATTAGAGTGGTGGGGGTAATTAGAGGGGGTAATTGGAGTGGTGGGGGGTAATTGGAGTGGTGGGGGTAATTAGAGTGGTGGGGGTAATTAGAGTGGTGGGAGGTAATTGGAGTGGTGGAGGGTAATTGGAGTGGTGGGGGTAATCAGAGTGGTGGGGGTAATAAGAGTGGTGGGGGTAATTAGAGTGGTGGGGGTAATTACAGTGGTAGGGGGCAATTAATGTGGTAATTGCTGTGTTAACTGCAAAGGTAGTGGGGGGTAATTAGGACGTTACATACACTGGTGGTGGGGACATTGCATGGTGGGTGGTAATAAGAGTAATTGCATATGTGTAATTACGGTGGTGGGAGGCAATTAATATGGTAATTGTTGTGGGGGTAATTATTGTGGTGGGGGTAATTAGGACGTTACATACACTGGCGATAATAAGAGTACTTAGTGTAATTATTGCTGTGGAGGGGGGTAATAACGAGAGTACTTAGTGTAATTGCATAATTAGAGTACTTACTATAATTATTGTGGTGGTGGGGGTAATAATGAGAGTACTTAGTGTAATTGCATAATTAGAGTACTTACTATAATTATTGTGGTGGAGGGGGGTAATAACGGTAATTGCATAACGAGCGTACTTACTGTAATTATTGCAGTGGAGGGGGGTAATAACAGTAATTGCATAACGAGAGCACTTACTCTAATTATTGTGGTGGAGGGGGGTAATAACAGTAACTGCATAACGAGAGTACTTAGTGTAATTGCATAACGAGAGTACTTACTGTAATTGTTGTGGTGGAGGGGGTAATACCAGTAATTGCGTAACTAAACTACTCACTGTAATGATTGCAGTGGAGGGGGGGTAATAAGAGTAATTGCATAACGAGAGTACTTACTGCAATTATTGCAGTGGAGGGGGGTAATGAGAGTAATTGTGTTGGTGGGGGTAATAATGAGAGTACTTAGTGTAATTGCATAATTAGAGTACTTACTATAATTATTGTGGTGGAGGGGGGTAATAACGGTAATTGCATAACGAGCGTACTTACTGTAATTATTGCAGTGGAGGGGGGTAATAAGAGTAATTGCATAACGAAAGTACTTACTCTAATTATTGTGGTGGAGGGGGTAATACCAGTAATTGCGTAACTAGAGTACTTACTGCAATTATTGTGATGGAGGGGGGGGTAATGAGAATAATTACGTAACTAGAGTACGTACTGCAATTATTGTGGTGGAGGGGATAATACCAGTAATTGCGTAACTAGAGTACTTACTGCAATTATTGCAGTGGAGGGGGGTAATAACGAGAGTACTTAGTATAATTACATAACTAGAGTACTTAGTGTAATTATTGTGGTGGAGGGGGGGTAATAACAGTAATTGCACAACGAGAGTACTTACTGTAATTATTGCGGTGGAGGGGGTAATAACGAGAGTACTTAGTATAATTGCGTAACTAGAGTACTTACTGTAATTATTGTGGTGGAGGGGGGTAATGAGAGTAATTGCGTAACGAGAGTACTTACTGTAATTATTGTGGTGGAGGGGGGTAATAAGAATAATTGCATAACTAGAGTACTTACTGCGATTATTCTGGTGGAGGGGGGAAATTGCATAACGAGAGTACTTACTGCAGTTATTGTGGTGGAGGGGGGTAATAACAGTAATTGCATAATGAGAGTACTTACTGAAATTATTATGGTGGGAGGTACTTAAGGTGTAATGCTGTGACGTAACATTCACTGGTGGTGGGAGCATCCCTATTATTATAAAAGTGAACGAGCAGTTGGTACATGACCATTGTATAGGCTAGACTGCTACAGTAAAGGAATTATGCATTATTTCCATACTTAATGATATGATGGATAATTGTTATACGGACTTCTCACATTTAAAATTTTATATCTATCGGTGCTGATGAACGTACGTTTTAATCGCAATTACCTGTATGCAAGAAATGTCACAAGTCTCAACCAACTTTTGTATAACAGTTCAATTTTTACATTCATCGCTGCATTTTTGACTTTATGGGCGGCACACATTTCATTACTGCAATAAAAAACTATGCGATTTTTTATTTTTTTTTTTTGAATGCATGCAAATAACACGTGTTTTGTTACAAATGGACAATTATTATGTAAAATAGTTAAATTTTTACATCCAGGGGTATTTACAGTGGTGGGGGGCAATTAATGTGGTAATAAGGGTAATTGTATAGATGTAATGAGAGCACTAAGTGTAATTACAGTGGTGGGGGGGTGATTAGGACAACATACACTGGTGGTAATAAGAGTAATTGCATAGGTGTAATTACACTGGTGGGAGGTAATTAATGTGGTAATTAAAGGTAGTGGTGGGTAATTAGGACGTCACATACACTGGTGATAATGAGAGTAATTGCACAACGAAAGTACTTACTGCAAATATTGCGTTGGAGGGGAGTAATAACAGTAATTGCATAACGAGAGTGCTTACTGTAATTGTTGTGGTGGAGAGGAGTAATAACAGTAATTGCATAATGAGAGTACTTGCATGGTGGGCGGTAATAAGAGTAATTGCATAGGTGAATGGTGCAATTCGCGTGGTAGTGGGAGGTAATTAAGACGTTACATAAACTTGTGGTAGTGGGGGCATCCCTATCATTATAAAACTGACTGGGTTGGTATGTGAGCATTACATAGCATCGACTGCTACAGTAAAGAGATACTGTTTCCATACCTAATGATGATCTTTTTTTTTTCTGGCTATGATATTGCATTAAAAATATACGGTATACACAGATTTGCTACATTTTTCATAGTGTGTAGGGATGGGGTAATAAATGTGGTAGCGTGGTGGCAATACATATCAAATATGGCATGCAATGTACACAAATGCACTTCAATTCTTACATCGATCGATGCTTTCCAATGTATTTTTTAACTGTATGGACATACATTTCTTTACTGTAAAAATTTACGAGGATTTTTTTTTGACAAACACATGTTTCCAAAGTATTTTTTTGACAAAATGTGTGCTTGAATGCAGAAGTTCGACGTAAAGCAATAAAAAAAAAAGTGCTATGTATGTATACCGTGTAACAGAAATTAAATAACACATGGTACGTCTAAACCTCCGTGAAACCCCGTAAGACTCCATGAACTACTTCATAATACTGATATGATGTGGACATACAGAGTAATGAATGAAGCATATTAAGATCTCTGTACTGACAACACTTTCACTGAATATTGAATTATTGTATAATACATAGTATCTTATTTATAATTATTATTTTTATGGTTTATTGCCTATTTTTAACTAAATAAAATATAGCTTTTCTAAAATCTACAACAATGCTTTTGTTAAGAAAGTGAATATTTGCAAGAGCACAATGATTTAAAGCAAGCTGAGTAGAAGGAGCTTAGATGTTACAGCGGCCAATTATTTTCTTACATTGAAATTTTAAGTCAACTATCAGCGTATGAACTATACTACTTAATCGTTTCATTTTCTAGTTGGCAGCAAGAAAACCATCCAATGCACTGTAGCTTAAATATGTGTCTTGAAGTACAAGTGCATTGGATGGTTCAGTTCATAGTGGCTTCTTTGCCGCCAACTAGAACATGAAGCGATTAAGTAGTCATATACTGACAGCTGATATAGTTTGATTGTTCAAATTATAACCAAGGCTTAGGAATTTTATCTCTAACTTACTCGAATATAACAAAACACACACACACACACACACCATCACACCCACACACATGTACTCATACACATTTGATTACAGTTGCAGACACACCATACTGGTATACACAAATACACATTCTAGCTATATCATTCTGATTTAAATATGCCTTATGTCCGCGAAAAATCGGTGGTATGCTGCTGGGAGACATTCCATGCCGGGTGGTGGGCTTCATTCATTAATATATTATACTTTGTTTCATAGTTATAATGAAAAAGCTTTCGTAGTATATTAATTTCAAAAACCACAGATTTTGCTACTTCCAGAGGTTGTAGAAGTTACGGAAATATAATTAGAGATCTTTTTTTTGCCCTGTCAGCTTTTTGTTTGTATGAGTTCAAAGAATAACATACTAAAATTTCTTTAAAAATGTCCGAAAGCCACATTCCATAAGAAAAGTGTGGGTTCGTTTCCCAACTATTACAAGAATTTATCGTAATATTTACCCACTGTGAAGGATAACTATACTATTCAATTTCAGTTTACTCCTATAATAACACAAGTATTGTTCTCTAATTTTCCAGTGAAACTGAAACATTTCCCCTATTTGAATAATTTAGCTGCAACAAAATTACTATATTAATATATTATGACAATTTATAGCTTCTGATGATCACCCTGTATAACGTTCCAATTTCTACCATGATATATTTACACATGTAATTAAATTTTTGTACAGTTATAATATAGGTACTTATTAAATCAAATTGGTGTAGTGAGTATTTTCGACCTGCCAAACCACTAAAAGTACAATTGTTTTAATTATAACTGAGTCAGTCTCACCCAACCCGAGGGTTTACATTTAAAAGGGAAACCAAACATAATGGGCACTATAAACATTCTCAGGTGCTTATGACGTAAAAAAAAAAAGAAGCAGAAGCGATTTCAAAATCCCTCACGTTGAAATGCTCTTATATTATAATAATATGTACAATACAGAGTTTATTTGTTTTCACATTGATGCAACCAGGTAGGCATAATAGGCGGTCGAATTGCTACCTACAAACAATGCATAAAGCTTTCGTAATAAATTTATCACCTGTCATCTTGTCAACGCCGACTTCAGTTAGTTTTTTCTATAATTCCAATTTACCTGGGGTTTTGTATATTGAAAATCTAAAAACGGTATTGTACATTTTCTATAATAAGAATAAATGGGATGTGATGGATAATGCACTTTCATTGTTAAAATTATAACCAAGGCTTAGGAATTTTATCTCTAACTTACTCGAGTATAACAAAACACACACACATGTACTCATACACATTTGATTACAGACACACAATACTTGTATACACAAATACGTGGTCTAGCTATATCAATCTGATTTAAATATTCCTTATGTTGACGAAAAAGCGGTGGTATGCTGCTGGGGGGCATTCCATGCAGGGTGGTGGGCTTCATTCATTAATATATTATACTTTGTTTCATAGTTATAATGAAAAAGCTTTCGTAGTACATTAATTTCAAAAATCACAGATTTTGCTGCTACCAGAGGTTGTAGAAGTCACGGAAATATAATTAGAGCTCTTTTTTGCCCTTTCAGATTTTTCTTTGCATGGGTTCAAAGAATAGCATTCTAAAATTTCTTTAAAATTGTCCGAAAGCCACATTCCATAAGAAAAGTGTGGATTCATTTGCAGTTGTAGTACGGGAGCCCATCGACAAAAGTGGCTTCAAGCACCGCAGTTGCCGCCGCTTGGTGATGTTGTAGGCATCTGTAGTTACCATTTCCCCCAACGCAACGGTAGGTCACGGGATTGCGCTCTCGTCGAGAGTGAGGTAAAAAACAAAGGGCCGCTTAAATGATAGCAAAAAATTGCTGAAAAATTTCAGGCACATTTTTTTTTTATACAAAATAAGCAACTTTTGTCTCTTGGTGTTTTTGTCCAACGTGCTTCCTTCCCCCGGAAAAGAAATAACAAAGGAATAGAACTCAGATTTGTATTAATTGGTTTAGGGTGATGGAAGCGTTTCAGAGAAAAACACCAAGTGTCAAAAGTTGCTTATTTTTGCACATAGAACATGCCTACCGGTTTTCAGAATTTCTTAGACAAAAATAATTTTGGCCACGAATTTCCCTAGATTTTGTTCAGAAAAAGCCAAAAAAATTCAGGCACGTTTTCTAGATGAAAAATAAATAACTTTTGTCTCTTAAACTTTTTCTTCAAAGTGCTTCCTTCTCTAGTAGAAAAATTACAAAAAAATGATTTTTTTAAAATTTCGTTCTGGGAGAAGGAAACACCTTGGAAAAAACATCATGAGATAAAAAAAATGCTTATTTTTACTCAATGTGTCTCAATTTTTTACACAATTTTTTTTTTTTGGCAAAATTTAAGCGGTCCTTTGTTTTTTACCTCTCTCGCGAAGAGAGCGCAGTCACGTGACCGCTCCACCAAGCGGCGGCAACTGAGGTGCCCGATGGCACTTTTGTCGATGGGCTCCCGTACTATTATAACATACTTATTAAATCAAATTGGTGCAGTAATGGTTATTATTTTCGACCTACCAAACTAGTAAAAGTACAATTGTTTCCGTGATAAGTGAGTCAGTGTGACCCGATCCAAGGGTTTACATTTTAAAGGAAACTATAAATATTCTCAGGTACAAAAAACAGAAGAGACTTTGAAATCCCTTACGTTAAAATGCCTTTATGCTTTTATATTATAATATTCATGTTCTACATTATATGCAGAGTTAATTTCGTTTCACACTGACGTCGACATCAGTTAATTTTTCTATAAATTTACTTGGACTTTTGTATATTTGGAATTCTTAAAACGGTATTGTGCAACATTTTTTATAATCTAAATAATAGAGAATATGTGGATAATGCACATTCATTGTATTCTGATATAGTTTGATTCTTAAAAAAGACTTAATTTTATCTCGGCGAGAATATTATGTTAGAAACACCTGCTGAAAACGATTGAGTGTTGAAATATTCATTATTGCCAGCTACAATTTAGCTAGTATGTACCGTGTGTACACTATTGCGGTAAAGTGAATTTTATTTTCATTTAAAATGTTATACCTACCTACTTTTGCCGGAAATCTACTACATTTGTGAAACGTACTGGCAATTACCTAAAAACGTAGTTGAAGACATTCGACTCTGACCAAGTGTCAACATTAGATTTCAGTGTATTGTGGTACTTTTATATGTTTTATTATCTTTTTTAATTACATGATGCCACCGAAATTGTGGAACATTGCTTTGACAAAATGCCCTTTTACTTGCATAGTGGCAATTCTTGGCATTTGCGACAACATTTAATTAAGGAAAATTATCTCTTTTAATTAGATGACTGCACCGAAATTGTGAAACGATGCAAGAATCCCCTTTTACCTGCACAAAACCAATTCTTTACATTTTCGTCGACATTTAATAATGGAAAAGGTGGACCGCCCGAGATCGGAGTTTGAATTATAGCTTAAAATAAAAGTTAATAATTTTTAGTCAATTTCAAAGATGTCTGGTGTAGTAGTGTATTCTACTGATATATTTTTGTAATATTTGTGTTTCCAGTACTTTAAAATAGCGGCTATATTTGAAGAAAAATACAATTTTTTATTAGTGCTGCAACATGACTACTACGTGTGGTGTTTAACGTAACAGCACGCGTGTTTTTTATGTATATAATTGTAACATTATGGTCATTCTCATTCAATATATTATACCCGCTTTCTCGTTCTTTAGTTGCATTATTAAAGTCGGCTTATAGACTTTCATCTAATGCCAAATGTTTCAAAGCTTTTAACGAAATTTTCTATACAGTTATAACAAGAATTCCTAAGGGTTTGCCTTTAAAAGGAAACCAAAACCAATTGACACTACAGACATTCTCAGGTGCTTACGAAAAGAACAGAAGTGACTTTAAAATCCCTTATAATGTCTTTATATTATTGTACCTATGGCTTACACTATGGGCACAATGCTGAGTTTTCTCTTGTTTTGGATGTAACAATCGTGTATAATGTACGGTCAAATTTTGATGCTATTTACCCGCCAACATTAACAAACAAAAGAACTTTATCTTCAAAAAGTATACACCATGGAGCTCCTATAATAAATGTCAATCGCTTCCGCGGCCAACGTCAGTTAGTTTTTCTATAATCCCATTTTACCTGTGCTTTTGTATCTCGGACTTCCCAAAACCGTAGTGTGTAACATTTCCTATAATATGATTAAATGAGAATATTGGGGTAATGCATTTTTTTTTTTATTGTGTTCTGATTATTAAAATTATAATTATGGCTTAGGAATTTTATATTATATTGGGAACACCTGCCGAAAAAACGAAGAAGTGGTGAAATATTCATTATTGCCAACTACAATTTAACTACTATGCACAACAAATGCACCCTATTGTGGTAAAGTGAACTTTAAAATGTTAATACCTACGTATAACTTACTTTTACCGCTACATTTGTGAAACGTATTGGCAATTACATTAAAAAGGGATGCCTACAGCATTTGACTAAAAAAATGTCTGAAAGCCACATTCCATAAGAAAAGTGTGGGTTCATTTCCAACTGTTACAAGAATTTATGATAAAATTTGCGCAGTGTTAAGGAAAATTACACCATTCATTTTTAGTTTAGCCCTATAGTAATCCAAGCATTGCCCTCTAATTTTCCAGTAAAACTGAAACATTCTCCATATTTGAATAATTTAGCTGCACCAAAATTACTCTATATTATGACAATTTATAACTTCTAACGATCACCCTGTATAATGGTGCAATGTCTGCCATGATATTTTTACATATGTAATCAAATTTTTGCGCAGTTATAACATACTCACTAAATCAAATTGATGTAGTAAGGGTCATTGTTTTCGACCTGCCAAACTACTAAAAGTACAATTTTTTCAGTTTGCCGGAAATCTACTACATTTGTGAAACGTACTGGCAATTACCTAAAAACGTAATTAAAGACATTCGATCTTGATCGAGTGTCTGCATTAGATTCCAGTATACTTTTATGTTTTTTAATAATGCGGTTTTAATTAGATGATGCTACCGAAATTGTGGAACATTACTTTGACAAAATCCTTTTTTTTTTACCTGCACAATGGCAATTCTTGGCATTTACGTCAACATTTAACAAAGAGAAAAAAATATTGGAGTTGTGCAGTTTCGCAAACCATAGATGTTTAATGATGGATTAGAACAGATGTTAATAATTTTCAATCAATTTTAAAGATGTCTGGTGTATTAATGTATTAGTGTATTGTAGTGATATATTTTTGTAATATTTGCGTTTCCAGTACTATACAATGGTGGTTATTTTTAAGAATAATTATATTTTTTCTGTTTTGCCACACCATGGTGGAATATTTGTAGTGGGGGAGGGGCGCAATTAGGACATAGTGACGTTACATACACTGGTGGTGGGAGCATCGCATGGTGGGTGGGAAGTAATAAGAGTAATTGCATAGGTGAATGGGGCAATTGGCGTGGTTGCGGTGGGAAGTAATTAGGACGTCACATACATCGGTGGTAGCATCCCTATCATTATAAAACTGAACGTCGGGTTGGTATATGACATTTGTATAGGCTAGACTGCTATAGAAAAGGGACATTATGCTACTGAACTGAAGAGACGTGTACTAGTTTCTTATTATATAAGTCGATTTATCTTCACTTTATTTTGCACTTAAAGTAGGTACCCACCTTAAATAAATAATATACGATATATATTAGAACATTATTTTTATTTACCATATATTGTTACTTAAACTATTTACAATTAGAATTCAATTTTTTATTGTTATAGCTATAAAAAATAATTAATATAAATAGAAGATACTATGTATTATACAATAATTATCTATTTGTAACAATATATATTAAAATGAATATTATTTATCGTCATCAGATTGATTGAGTTTATATGTTTCAATAATTCCAGCTGGTAGGTACTTCACTAGGTCATTCAAGAAGTTTCTTTAATTTAGTTATAACCACAGACTCACAATATTCATTCAAACTTAAAAAACCTCGAGAATATCTGTCACATAAATTTACTCCAGCTCCATATCATTACAATTAATGCTGCGAATCCCTTCTTAAGCCCCATAGTCCACAAGACAACCTTTCAATGGCTGATTTAATGTCTTTTGCCCTCACCCATCGTTGAACTGAATATTGCATCCACATATTTTGTTGGTATCGGTTAAACTGGAAGCAAACAAATGTATTAAAATGCATACAGAAAGACTGGATTTCATTTACTTATACCTGGTGTAAGCGCAGATAAAACACTGCGGGAACTAGGTATATTGTGGAAATCAGGTTATTGCCATTAACCAAAATAATAACGTTCCTGTATTTTCAAATGAGCTAGCAATATTCTATATTATAGTACTCCTACCATTCTTTCTAACTGTATTTTATTATCCAGTAGAAAATTAAAACTAAGAACTAAAAAATAACTAATACAATAATTGCTTCTAAATTAATAACCTAAACGTATCATTGCACTGGATTTCGCACCGACATACATTGGAGGACGCTGACCTAAATATGTCAATGTGTATTTACCACCGGATAAATTAATCTTATTGATTACTTCTTCACTTATATTTTCTGCAACTCGTTTGGGTAGAAATGATTTGAAATTTGTTATTGTACTTTCCTCAAACAAATTTACGACGATTGATTTTCCAAACCGCGTATTGACCAGTGACATTTTCTTTATGACATAGGCTTTGTCCTTAATTAATGATGAAATAGGCTTTTGCTCCAAAACCTCAGTACTCTCACTAATAATTGCATTAAGTGCTAATAAATCTAGTTCCGAAATTTCCATGGTTAAAATGGGTGTGTACAGTGAAAGAATCCTAAAGAATAATATAAAAATATTGCTCACTTGATATAATTGAGGTGGTTGCACTACACTCGTTAACTCTTGAGTAATCAGAGATAGATTTGACTTTTGTGATACTGTCACAGGCCATTTATAGTAATAGATCCACCCCACCACAATAATTTCCCTTTCTCCCCACCACATGAATTGCCTCCCACCACTGTAATTACACTCATTACACCTGGAATTACTATTATTACCACACTAATTGCCCCATTACACGTATGCAATTACTCCTATTAATGCGATATAAATTTAATTATTTTGTATGCACTAATAATTAAAAAAACAAGTAAATAGTTTTAAATTTCATTTATTATTTTTACAAGCACATTATTTATTATAACTATATCTAAATAAATGGAATAACTAAACAATTTTTTTTTCTGCCGACAAATAATTTTTTTATAAATTATGATTAAAACTAACTAATAACTAAAACATAATAATAATAATCACTACATCTAACATTTTTTTTTACAAAAAAATATATAGTACGTCTTTGCCTTTGCTAGTTCTGGCCAAACACTTTCAATTTACTATTAATACCTTCCAACTCCCGTCGCGACTTAGCCTCGGCTATGCGGCGATTATTGATGCCCTCCATTATTTGTTGGGCCTCAATCCTCGCCGCATTCGCGCTAGTGATGATTTGTTCCCTATCTAGCCTTAATCTAGCAAGTTTTGCCTCTAGACTCTCTATTTCCGCTGTTATAGTTTCGGCATGCCTCACGAGTTCTTCCAAGTTGGCATCCCGTGCCTTAGCATGCAGTTGCAGCAAATCATCATAAGCGCGCGCCACGATATCTGCGTCGTGCCTTTGTTTCTTTTTTACCCTTAAGGCCTTCATTTGTCTAAATGCATTTTTAAACAAATGCCGGTCAGCTTCCTGAGAAAGAAAATCGCAATCTGAATCAGAATCTGAGGGATTTTCAATCGATGGAACTGGCGAATGAAAAATTATTAAATCTGAAATATCTATGTTGTCCAGTTCCGCGATTTGATCCACAGGTCCCGGCTGTGGTGATGGCGCCGCTGCGTTAGAAGTTCCAGCTCCTTCTAGCGCGTCGTTACCACCTGAGAATGATTGTGGTGGCACCGCATTAGAACAGCTTGGTTGTTCTAATGCGATGTCGTCAGATCTACCGCATAACACCGGACTATGTTTCGCGTCTCGATTTACCTCAGCGGTGAGGTTCATTAAATTACCCTTTCCTCCTACGCCTCGGCCCACAGTTTTGATCAAAGGCCTAGGAGGATCCTCGCGAATAGTTGATAATGGTTCAGGTAAATTTTGAGGTACACCTAACATGTATTGAGGAATATGTGGCGGCGTAACGGAAAAGTCCGGTGTTAGCTGAGTAGTCACCCTTCTTGAACCACGCCCTGATGCTGCCGACGATGATTTTGTGTTTGGGTTTGTGACACGTCTACCCCTACCCCTTCCTCTACCACCCCTTGATGCCGCCGATGATGATTTTGTTTTACGGCTATTACTTTTTTCTACTTTAACACTATTTGTATTTACTCTCGGCTTTATAACAAAATCGTCATCGGAGTCACCGGCTCTTTCAGCCTTTTTGATTGCTGGCGGTTTCACAAAATCATCGTCGGAATCATCACTAGTGACCAACGATATAGATGCACATGAGGGTTGGAAGGTAAAGCGACGCCCACCCTGACTCCTCGATGCAGAAGCTGTCCTTTTAGATTTAGATTTTACATCTGAATGAGTGAGCTTCTCAGCATCGTGGATTTTGCTTTCACGATCCTGTAATCCATCTATGACTTCGGTGCTATTGGAATGAGTTCCTTTAGCGTTGTTGTCGTCGGAGATATGAATTACCGGATGAGTGTCCACATCAGGTTGGTTTACAGCGTGCCTCTGGTGACCGCCATAAACTGACCCATCAATCGTGCTAGTGCTGGAGGTCGCATTAGAGGTGGCGTTAGATGTTGAAGTACTTGTGACCGGGATTAAAATATTTGAAATTATGTTTACTCTTGATCCCGGTCTACCTGCTCTACTGTATGTCGGGCCCATAGTTCCAGCACTAGGTCCTAGAATTGTCGGACCTGCTGTGCTACCACTCGGTGCCAATATGTTATTTGTAGCGGAGCCGGCCACAATGTATTGTGCCGCTGGGGCCGCCGCACATATTACACTGTGGTTTGTTATTGTTGATGCACCTACCGTGGTAGTAGGGCCCGATACAAAATTAGTTAAAAGGGCCACACCCTGCAGAAACTTCTCAGCATTACCAGCCTCCGATTGATTGGTTGTTTTACGATTGCCGCCAGAAACAATTTGTCTCACCATTATGATCGAATTTGAACAATTATAAAAAACACAATTTAACTCACAGTGTGAAGGCAAATGAAACTTGGCACAGAACACAGCACACAACAAAAGTTGAAGGCGAAGAGAACTTTAGAAGCGTCCAGAAAGTATAAATACACCACGCTCACCCCTCCATTTCCGTCATTCTTAGAGTAGGAAAATTGTGCTTCCTGCTCATTGGTTTAAATGTATCACTCCACCAAGCAAAGTACCGCGTCGTCATAAGTCAAGCACGGCGCTCGCTTTAATTTAGGAATTCTGGTGTAAAGTATAATAACGACACAATAATTTTTATTACGTACACTATTACAATAATAGTTATAGAAATTAAAAGCAGGATTCTCGAATTAATTCTAATTTATTTTTGACATAAGTACACACACATTACATAATTTCAGTTACATATAAAGTATAAAATTAGCCTAGCATATCATGTTTTTTACAGAATAGTACATACATATAGTTAACAACTTATAACATTTTGGAACAGTACGTTAAACAAACGTCCACTTTTATTTAAGGTTAAATTACTTGCTTAACAAAACTTAGTTTACAATATCTTTATGAAAAAAATACATAAAAAAACTAAACCTAATTTATAATATTCTGGATCTTTACGTTAAACAAACGTTCGTCTTAAACGCGATTACTAGCTTAATTCCGCTATTGCCACAAGTAATTGGTCTATTTTATTCATTTCAACAGAACAACTCTGTACGTCATTAATGGCAGCCATTAACCACCGAACATTTTGTTCTTGCTCGGTTTGAAAAAATTGTATGTCAGAATGGCCCCACGGTAAAGTCTTTGCTGTGCTGGGAATGACAAAGCGCTTATCGTCACGATGAGACAAAGTAACTTTGTTTTTTACTTCGGTAAAAATATCATGCAATTGGCTTTTAAATATATTCATTTTTCTGAATATTAAGCCACCCCGTTCAACGATTTGCCTATAGTCATCTATTGACAACTCTTTTTGAATAACGGATCTCTTCACACCTTTTGCTTTTTTTTAAGCTCATTACCCACTGATTGCACGCAATAAGCTTTTGCTCCAGTGCCGTAAAAACTAATTATTGGATCCGCAGGAAAC
This sequence comes from Stenurella melanura, assembly GCA_963583905.1. Lineage (NCBI taxonomy): Eukaryota > Metazoa > Arthropoda > Insecta > Coleoptera > Cerambycidae > Stenurella > Stenurella melanura. Next base: position 74,921,194 of record OY757310.1, on the reverse strand, counting down.
TCATCTTTGAAATTACCTAAAATCGGCGGGCCTTTAGGCACATTAAATGTATTACCGTGCTGATAATTCGAAGTATCGAATTTGTCTTGGTTATCTAACATAAAATCATTATTATTTTCTGTTAAAATTTTAAATAATCAGACTGTCAGTATCAGTATACAAACTCTCTTATTTGTCCTATGCTGCAGTGTTCTTTTATGTGATTTCATCTAAGTTGCTGTTAGAGTCACATTACAGCAATCACATGTTTGCATATTAGATGTTGAAGGAATTGAATCAACCCTGGGCCGCTTTGCGAGAGCTCCAACATTCCTATACCACTCTTTTTCATGACGACGTAAATTGTCACAACGTGTAAAGCTTTTGCCGCAAGACGTACACGAATACATAATAAATCTTTACTATAGGAGCCTAGCCTGTTCAATGATAATCTGTGAACTCCTCTCTCGTTTTTTATATGGATATGGTTACCCCCACTCCTGCGAACAAGATTGTAATATCACAGCATTGACCTAATTACTGCCCCCACCACACTAATTACACTCAGTATTCTTATTACCACCCCACCTACTTGCCCCTACCACATTAGTTAACCCCCACCACACTATAAAAAGATATAGCAGATCTGCATGCAATGCATGATTTTAACTAGATGTGTAATTAGAATTACTATATGTGCGTGTGAGATACGAGTGTATGGGTTACTATATGTGAGTTCACGTATCTTTTGTATGTGCATAAGTACTGCATATACATGTTATCTTTACTGTATCCCTACATTATCCTGATCTTATAAGGATAAGAATATATTATCCTTAATAAGGATATATTACCGTTATTGTATGCTTGTGTGTTACATTGTATGCTTGTGTGCATTACGTTTGTGTACATTGCATGCATGTGTGTAGGTGTGTTATATCGTATGTTGCATTGTGTTACGTTGTATCTTACATTGTGTTACGTTGTATGTTTCATTGCGTGCATTGCATTTGTTTACATTGCATGCATCTGTGTGCTCGTGTATTTTCAGATATGTTGTATGCGATTGCTTATCTACATTACATCTCTAGAGAATGCATCCATGACCGTCCATGACCATCCATGACCATTCATGACCATCCATGACCATTCATGGCCATTCATAACCATCCATGACCATTCATGGCCATCCATGACCATCCATGACCACCTTATGACCTAGGATCTAATTGTGTACATTGCATGCATCCGTGTATATTTAGATATATCGTATTGCTTATCTGCATTACATCTCTAGAGTGTCTTTTTTTTTGTACTCTACTACGTGTGGGTGTAGGTATCTTTTATATGTACTTCAGTACTCCATGCCCATGTGATAATGCACGCGACTTTAATTAGTCGGGTTCTATGTACACTTTCACACATAAATAGGTATATCTACATATTTGATATGTATTGCCACCACGCTACTACATTTATTACCCCATCCCTACACACTATGAAAAATGTAGCAAATCTGTGTATACCGTATATTTTTAATGCAATATCATAGCCAGAAAAAAAAAAAGATCATCATTAGGTATGGAAACAGTATCTCTTTACTGTAGCAGTCGATGCTATGTAATGCTCACATACCAACCCAGTCAGTTTTATAATGATAGGGATGCCCCCACTACCACAAGTTTATGTAACGTCTTAATTACCTCCCACTACCACGCGAATTGCACCATTCACCTATGCAATTACTCTTATTACCGCCCACCATGCAAGTACTCTCATTATGCAATTACTGTTATTACTCCTCTCCACCACAACAATTACAGTAAGCACTCTCGTTATGCAATTACTGTTATTACTCCCCTCCAACGCAATATTTGCAGTAAGTACTTTCGTTGTGCAATTACTCTCATTATCACCAGTGTATGTGACGTCCTAATTACCCACCACTACCTTTAATTACCACATTAATTACCTCCCACCAGTGTAATTACACCTATGCAATTACTCTTATTACCACCAGTGTATGTTGTCCTAATCACCCCCCCACCACTGTAATTACACTTAGTGCTCTCATTACATCTATACAATTACCCTTATTACCACATTAATTGCCTCCCACCACTGTAAATACCCCTGGATGTAAAAATTTAACTATTTTACATAGTAATTGTCCATTTGTAACAAAACACGTGTTATTTGCATGCATTCAAAAAAAAAAATAAAAAATCGCATAGTTTTTTATTGCAGTAATGAAATGTGTGCCACCCATAAAGTCAAAAATGCAGCGATGAATGTAAAAATTGAACTGTTATACAAAAGTTGGTTGAGACTTGTGACATTTCTTGCATACAGGTAATTGCGATTAAAACGTACGTTCATCAGCACCGATAGATATAAAATTTTAAATGTGAGAAGTCCGTATAACAATTATCCATCATATCATTAAGTATGGAAATAATGCATAATTCCTTTACTGTAGCAGTCTAGCCTATACAATGGTCATGTACCAACTGCTCGTTCACTTTTATAATAATAGGGATGCTCCCACCACCAGTGAATGTTACGTCACAGCATTACACCTTAAGTACCTCCCACCATAATAATTTCAGTAAGTACTCTCATTATGCAATTACTGTTATTACCCCCCTCCACCACAATAACTGCAGTAAGTACTCTCGTTATGCAATTTCCCCCCTCCACCAGAATAATCGCAGTAAGTACTCTAGTTATGCAATTATTCTTATTACCCCCCTCCACCACAATAATTACAGTAAGTACTCTCGTTACGCAATTACTCTCATTACCCCCCTCCACCACAATAATTACAGTAAGTACTCTAGTTACGCAATTATACTAAGTACTCTCGTTATTACCCCCTCCACCGCAATAATTACAGTAAGTACTCTCGTTGTGCAATTACTGTTATTACCCCCCCTCCACCACAATAATTACACTAAGTACTCTAGTTATGTAATTATACTAAGTACTCTCGTTATTACCCCCCTCCACTGCAATAATTGCAGTAAGTACTCTAGTTACGCAATTACTGGTATTATCCCCTCCACCACAATAATTGCAGTACGTACTCTAGTTACGTAATTATTCTCATTACCCCCCCCTCCATCACAATAATTGCAGTAAGTACTCTAGTTACGCAATTACTGGTATTACCCCCTCCACCACAATAATTAGAGTAAGTACTTTCGTTATGCAATTACTCTTATTACCCCCCTCCACTGCAATAATTACAGTAAGTACGCTCGTTATGCAATTACCGTTATTACCCCCCTCCACCACAATAATTATAGTAAGTACTCTAATTATGCAATTACACTAAGTACTCTCATTATTACCCCCACCAACACAATTACTCTCATTACCCCCCTCCACTGCAATAATTGCAGTAAGTACTCTCGTTATGCAATTACTCTTATTACCCCCCCTCCACTGCAATCATTACAGTGAGTAGTTTAGTTACGCAATTACTGGTATTACCCCCTCCACCACAACAATTACAGTAAGTACTCTCGTTATGCAATTACACTAAGTACTCTCGTTATGCAGTTACTGTTATTACCCCCCTCCACCACAATAATTAGAGTAAGTGCTCTCGTTATGCAATTACTGTTATTACCCCCCTCCACTGCAATAATTACAGTAAGTACGCTCGTTATGCAATTACCGTTATTACCCCCCTCCACCACAATAATTATAGTAAGTACTCTAATTATGCAATTACACTAAGTACTCTCATTATTACCCCCACCACCACAATAATTATAGTAAGTACTCTAATTATGCAATTACACTAAGTACTCTCGTTATTACCCCCCTCCACAGCAATAATTACACTAAGTACTCTTATTATCGCCAGTGTATGTAACGTCCTAATTACCCCCACCACAATAATTACCCCCACAACAATTACCATATTAATTGCCTCCCACCACCGTAATTACACATATGCAATTACTCTTATTACCACCCACCATGCAATGTCCCCACCACCAGTGTATGTAACGTCCTAATTACCCCCCACTACCTTTGCAGTTAACACAGCAATTACCACATTAATTGCCCCCTACCACTGTAATTACCCCCACCACTCTAATTACCCCCCACCACTCTTATTACCCCCACCACTCTGATTACCCCCACCACTCCAATTACCCTCCACCACTCCAATTACCTCCCACCACTCTAATTACCCCCACCACTCTAATTACCCCCACCACTCCAATTACCCCCCACCACTCCAATTACCCCCTCTAATTACCCCCACCACTCTAATTACCCCCCACCCCACCTCATAGGCCCCGCCCACCTATGACGTCACGAAAAGTGGTGGGGGGTGTATCCAGCTCCGGCTTAAGTCCTCTACTACCACTCAACCAGGATACGTACACATAGACATCAACACAACAATCATTCCCGGCGATATTGCCATCTACCGCAGCTGAGACTCGAACTCAGGAGAGATAACAGCAACTAGACATGTTGTGCCACCCAAGAGAGGTCTAGGTCACTGCTACCATCTCGGTAACATATGAAAAAATGCTACTAACATCCATACCATACCCTGGCCAAGATTCGAATCCGGGACTACGTGGTCGCAAGCCAAACACCTTTAGCATTGCCCCACCGAGCTGGAAAGATTTGTGGAAAGATTTTTAGTGATTCAACACATAGCTATAATATGATATCGTTTTATAGTCTTCCTTTCTAATAAGGTGAAATGTTTTTCTATTTCAAACAGATTTCAGACATTTTTACAAAGTTTTTGGTTTTGTTTCAGGTTAAGGATGATTCCTGAGGTTCTGCAGTATGTTTGAATCTGCATCAGATTCCATATAGCAAAAAACATATGTAGAGTTCTCGTCTTTACTTCGTTTATTTCAGAGAGATTCTATCCATTTCTCAGCTGTTCTATGAGGTTAAGGATGTATTTTAGTGCAATGGTGCATTTCCTTAGAAGCAGCACACATTGCTGTTTGTTTTTGTGTGCTTGCGTATGAAGAAATAATTACTTCATCTACTACGACTTCAAATCTTTATATTGGAGAATCGACGCATTTTCATGGCTCGTCACAAAATGTGTAGTATTTGTAAATGGACAGAATGTGCCTTAATAGGTTATCGATGATCCATTAAATACCCGCCCATGTCAGCCGAGCTAGGAGCGGTGCGCTGAGCAGCGAGCAGCGGTTTTGTCAATAACCTGACAGCGGTAGTGACAAATGTCAAAACAGCCGTTTTTGATGTTTTCGTGCAGAGCCGAATTTCCGATTTTGCCGTCGCAATTTACGACACTGACAAAATGCCCATCTTTCTATTTCCGTAGAGACTTCACACGATCCTCCACTCGATGTATTTATTTAGATATTTGTGTTTGAAAATTCCATGTTTTCAGCTATTCGTCGCTAAAAGACAAACTACTTATAGCATTTGAACCTAAACTTAGACAAGCTGTCAATTGGCGCACAGTGGGGAAATAAGTTATTTTTTGATCAAACGACAATTCTCAGGCGTGGACTTAATAAAACTTAAAAACATTTTTTTTGAATTCTTCGTTATAATATTGCCCTTAATTCTATAGAGACCGAATTTCGAAATTTCAAGATTCAAGATGGCTAGTCCGGACATAAAGCACCCCGCACCATTAGCATTGGAAAAATCATTTTGGTGCAATTTTCTTCAAACTTTGGGAATAGGTAGTTCAAGGGCTCCCGAACAGAAAATGTCAAATGAAAAAAATGATTTAATGCCTTCTCTGCAAAATTACAGTGACTGGAATTTAAAAATCTTTGAATTTTCAAAAATGTTTAACTTCCAGTCATCGTAATTCTGCAGGGACGGCATTAAATAAATTTTTTCATATAACATTTTTTGTTCGGAAGCCCTTGAACTACTTATTCCCAAGTTTGAAGAAAATTCCAAATGATTTTTCCGTTGGTAATGGTGCGGGGCAACAGCAACAGATTAAGGCCGAAAATGTAAAAAAAGTTAAAAAAATCTTTCCGGAAGGATTCGAACTCCAGACCTTGCGCATGCGAAGTATTTCTCTCGGCGCTACACCAATTGAAAGCTTGTCTAAACTTTGGTTCAAACGCTACTAGTTTGTCTTTTAATGACGAACAGCTGAAAACATGGAATTTTCAAACATTAATATCTAAATAAATACGTCGAGTATGAGGATCGTGTGATGTCTCTTCGGAAAAAGAAAGTTTGGCATTTTGTCGGTGTCGTAAATTGCGACGGCAAAATCGGAAATTCGGTTCGGCACGAGAAAATCAAAAACGGCTTTTTTGACATTTGGGACAGTACCGCTGTCAGGTTATTGACTAAACCACCGCTCGCTGCCCAACGCACCGTTCCAAGCCCGGCTGACCGATGGGCGGGTATTCAATGGATCATCGACAACCAATTAAGGCACATTCTGTTCATTTACAAATAGTACAAATTTCTGTGACGATAGGTCCCGGGGTACATGAAGAAAGTTGTTCAGGAAGATGAAAAGTATCAAATTAACACAGTTTCAGCCAAATCGACAACGAGCCAATTTCCCTAAGAATGGTGTGGGGACCTTTGAGAATATTTTCTTAACAATGATCAAATTGGACGTTTATATGCAAAGTAAACTTCATATTTCTAAGTCAGATAAAAAATTTCAAAGCTTTGCCGTCTATTACCACTAGGATAGAGCGGGGCATTGATTAAAATAAGAGATTACGGGAAACTCGCCAGTATCAGTTATAATTTCTAATAATTACGCCACTCACTCCTAAAATATTTTACGATCTAACGGTCACTATTGTTTACTTAATTTTTTACACACATACGTAATGCTGTAAAAGGGCAAGCAGAACGGCACAGGTATTAAGCAGAGACGGACCACAGTCTTCCGCGATATTTCGAACGAGTTGTGTTATATTATGTGCTTTATATAATAATACAGTGTGTGGTTCAGTGTTTACATTTTATTTTGATTGTGAGTGCCTAGAATGTATAGTACTTTAACAGATAAGTGAAATTGCTCTTTGTTTAAGCGTATTTTATGTAGTTGTGTAAAAATATTCCGGCGGATGGTGAAATATTCGAGTGTTTTCCGTTTTTTAGTGGCCGTGGTAAAATAATATTGTGATAATGTTCAGGCCTTGGGAAGATCCTCAATCTAGCACCAGCAGAGAATTTAACGAAGATATGGGAAATGGTAATGGCTCGCACATTACAGAGAAAAGTTGTAGACAATATTTATGCGAACATACTAAAAACGTTTATAAAAATATAAAAGAAAGTGAAGGTGAAAAAGGAGCCGTGGAAAAAACGGCCTACTTAACAAAAACTTCAGAACGGTCTATCTATAGAATAATTAAGGATGTGGTACTTAATCGAAAAGTTAGATTGGATAAAGGAGCAGCACGAGCATTAGATTCGTCTATTGTGAAATTGTTAAGAGATTTAATTTATAGCAAGTATATGGAAAATGAGGTACCAACGGTGCAATAAATACATATGGAACTGAAAACAAATGGTGCAGTGTCAGTTAGTCAAGCAACACTTCGGCGCTGGATAATAAAGACAGGATTTAGGTTCAAGATTATTAATAAAAGGGCAGGTATTATGGAAAGTTTCAGAATTGTGCAGTGGAGTAATGAATATTTGGAAAATATAAAAAAAATTCGAAATGAACAACGACCTATTTATTATTTAGATGAAACTTGGTATGATACCCACGATAGAGTGGATAGATGGTTCAAAGAAATGTAAAGTTGATATGCCTGCAAATAAAGGAACCAGATTAGTAATTGTACATTGTGGATCAGAAAATGGATGGGTACATAATGGTCTCAAATTAAGTGGAAAAAAATGGAAGAATCAAACGTTGACTATCACCAAAACACGACTGCGGATATTTTTGAAGCATGGTTTCAGACTTCACTGCTGCCAAATATAGAAGAAAACAGCGTAATTGTTTTAGACAATGCTTCGTATCATTCGCGACAAATTGAGAAAGTACCAAATACGGGCACAAAGAAAAAAGATATTCAAGAATTTCTCCGAAAACATAATTTGGAATTTGAAGAAAACTCTAGGGAGAAAGATCTTTTGGAAATTGTTAAGAAGCAAAACTTTCCAAAACAATATGTGATTGATAGCATGGCTAAAGCTCAAGGACATACAGTTTTACGGTTACCCCATATTTTTGCATTTTTAACCCAATAGAACTAATATGGAGTCAGCCGAAAAGAATTATTCGCAAAAATAACACCTTCCCCAAATTTGATGCCAAAGTAACTAGTCGACCTTATTAAAGTTAAAGTGGGAGAAATAACACCAAGTAATTGGAAAAAGTGTATTCAGCATGCCATTAAAATTGAAGATGAATTTATTAAGTTAGAAAAAAGCATCAGCCCTAATCAAGTCCGTTTAATAATATCTGTAGATTCAGATACCGACGATGATACCGATTTAGAAAGTGGTTGTAAAGTGTTGAGTGAGTGTAGTGATTTGAGTTTTAAATAAACTGTTATATGTGATTTGATTTAGTGTACATTGTGAATTTATCGTTTCATTAGTGTTTTACATACGCGCAAATGCGTGATTACGTGATTTTTATTTATTATATTATATGTATACATATTTTATTTGATAATTATTTATTTGTTTCTTTTTCAGAACTGGATTTATTTATTTTATAGTTATTTATTTGCTGTCCAGAATTGAATTTATTTATTTCAATTATTTGTTTGTTTTCTAGAATTTTATTTATTTATTTAATCTGGGTTAATTAGATTACGGGTTATTGACATAAATTCAATATTTTCTTTATTTAATGAATTTAAAAATTTACTTTATTTCTTTGACCTGTTTTAATAATATCGATAACCTTAACTCTGAACCCATATTTTTTGGCAAGGAATTGCTCGTACCTCCTCGTGATTCTTGCTGAGCAACAATAATAATTCGATAGGTATATTAAATTATTATTGACGAAACTGAGCAACGAAAGAATATTTGGTATAATTTTAATTTAGACTAATAAAATTCATCAATGCTCCACCAATATATAAAATATTATTCCTATCTTAACACAAGCAAAACAGAATATTTTTTTTAAATTTATCATTATTACTGTAACAAATAACTATTTATTTATCCACCATACATTAAATTAATTAGATTGTAACTCACTGCACAATAATTTTAAGTATGGTCCTGAGCCGCAATAAATTACGTCGGCTTTGACACTTTTATGGCCGAATTTTATGGCTTTTCTTTGGGTGTCTCGCGCCGTGTTCACCTCTTTGTCGGGAATTTTTTATTTGACTTAGAAATATGAAGTTCACTTTACTCAATCGTTTTCTCACTTAATGCGGTTGAACTTCGTGCCATTATACATATCTCTGCATTCTTTGGTCCTTTACATTGAGTTAGAAGGTAGGGAGAAGTAGTTAGGTGATCCAAAACGGCATCATTTCGCCATCTGGTTACGACTTTTCCGTCAAATAGTGACTGTTTTCCATGCGATTTATAGTGATTTTTACTGACAGTTTGTTAAATTTTAGACAATAAACATTAAAAGGACTATGGTGTCTTCTAGAGATGGCGTTGACAAGAAGAAATTAATGAGAATAACATTTCATAAGTAGTGTAAAAATCAAATAGAGCCGTATTAAAAAAAACAGCTAATTATATGTTTTTTTTAAATATACTCAGGTTATATGTTTCGTAGAATAGAAAAAAATTGTTTATTTTAGGATAACATTGCACATTTTATATATCAGGGTAAATAAAAACTGTTACATATTTTGCTAAAATTTTTTAAATATTAAGAGGTTATATTAAAAAATGTTTTATACAAATCATATTTTTGTCGTTCTCTTTCTATCTACAAGGTTGGTGTTTATGCTGTTAAATAAGTCGTAAAACTATATTATAGGGTGTGATTTACAAAACAAGTTACTAACTCAAGTGTCAAATTTGTATAAATATTCACACAAACCTGTTCACTTTTATTTCACATTGTATGAAACATTATTCAATAGAACTAGTAATTAAAAAGTTATAAAAGCTGTGCAATACTTTTTACTCAAATCGTATGCATATTGTTGACATATTATACATATTTGGGTAAAAGTAAAATAAATAAGTCTTAAGGTATTAGACATCAAAGCAATACAATTGTATTATTTAGAGGCCAATAAATATATTTTAAAATGTTTGTTTTGTGTTTTATTTGCATATGTATCCTTTATTCTAATTCTTTTTGCTAAAACTCTTGCATTTATTGAATTGAACATTTATTTACGTTATTCAGATAGACCGTCTCGTCGGGGTACAAAATTCTTATTATTTTAATTAGTCCGGGTCTGGCAAAACCACCATATTGTTACTACATTTAGCCACGTCTACTGATGCCGTTTCTGTATAGGAAATTTGTATAGGATGTCGTCTCCCTACCTTCTAACTCAATGGTCCTTTATCAGTAATCATTTTTTTTTTCTGAAAATGGGTTGCTTTATTGCTGCCAAACTAAAATGTATTTTTTTTTTTAAATAATTGTTGTAAGGATCGATTATGAAAACGTTTCTTTTTTTAATTACACATGTATTTCAAAGAGAAGGTAGGCAGTATGCATATCATTTCTTTCGTAATTTAAAGGTTTTCTTAAAGAGTAGGGAATTCATTTAAAAAAATGTTTTCGTTGAAAAACCAATACCGTCGAACTTAATGAATAGTAGTAAATCGTATTTAATACTAGTGTTTTACAGGTGCCTGTATACCGATTTTTAATAATTTTAACTAAGTTCCGTCCCTCTATGATTAAAACTAAAAATGAAAAAAAAAATTTTTTTTCAAAGTGAAAATAATACCTAAAGATTGAATCATATGCATTTTGGTCAGCAAGATTCAAATATGCTACGCTACACTAAATTTTAAAATAATCCATTTGTCCATTGAAAAGTTACAAGAGAGTCTCATCTTAAACACTTTACTACAGTTGAATTCTTTGCTAAGAGATACTATTTCAAGGCGTCAAAAAAAGTTATATAGTCCCTGGTGGCAAATGTGCTAAGAAACTATGAACTGCCTTAAATATTAAATACAGTTTATTCATGAATATTAAACTCTTTTTTAATCTTTAATCCTTATCTAAAATTGTGGAAAAAGTGAATAAATCGGAATCTTTGCCATCTGGTATACTGAATACTCTACAAAAGAATCAGATTCATAGTGTTTCGTTTGGTTTAGTAATTTTTAATCGCCGATTCGAGGGTTGTATGCGCATGCTTAATGAAAACTCCAGATTTATTTTAAAGGCAACGTTTGCTTGAAAAAAATATAAGTTCCCATGATTATTATCTTTCATTTTGAATCAACTAATAACAAATATGTATGTGTTTACAATCCATTTATTATCGATGGATCCTAATAAAATTAAATATTCCTTACCTGGAGCTGGAAGCGTACGGATTAAAATTGGCTGTGCAAGTTTGGAGGAACCCTTAGAATTCATGGAGTAAACAGTAGCTGTGTAATCATGAGAGGGTTCTAAATTTGGTATGAAAAATTCTGGAGATGTTACTGCCGAAATATTAGCCATGGCAGTTTCTCCAGAGACCAAAACCAATACGAATTTTTGTCTCAGACCTGTAAATAAGAAAACGTATATCTTATATGGAATATTAATAACCATTAAACATTGAGAAAGAAATTATTTATGTAAAAGGACTGTACGGAGAGGAATCGAATCGGCGAAACAATAATTATATAGATAAAAATAAAAATCTTTCTTTATGTATAGCTTTATGGTATACAATGCTAAATTTGTGAAGTTATTCTTTTAACATTGGAAGCCGGGTTGTATCGGTATTTACGGAACAATTCGACACACATATATACCCATTCAACAGAAAAGTACTTATATCAGAAGAGGAGGATAGCAAAAAAATTAAAATTAAAACAAAACACCAGCCATACTATTGTTGAATGAGAATAGATGTGTGTCGAACTGTTCCGGAGATGTTTGTACAACCTGGTTGCCAATGTGAAAAGAAGAACTTTGTGTAAAATAAAACTGTATCAACAGTTCTGTCAGTGCAGTAAAAAAAGACCAAATAAACGATGAGATATGCATAGTCTTGTAACGGCAATATTATGATTTCATAATTTCTGGGGTATTGTTATTGAACCCAGTAAAACGGTCCCTTTAAAAAATATACAATTTACTAAGAAATTATATTCAGACAAAAAATCGCATGAAAAAATCAGCTTTGAAACATTAAAAAGAATTATAACCACCTTTGGCATCATCTTTCATCGAAATCTGCGTAAAAAATTATTTCACTAAAAATGACAAATTGAATTTTCAAAAGTATTCAAAAAATTTCAAGTTGCACGGGGCGAAAAACCGGTCCATCAGATAAACTTTTCGAAAGTACCACGATTTTGGATTTTCGAAAGCACCACGAATAAAATTGCACAGGTCGGAAAACTGCTCCGTCCTACAAATTTTTCGAAAGTACAACGAATTTAATTTTTTGAAAGTACAACAAATTTGATTTTTCGAAAGTACAATAAAGAGACTTACACAGGGCGGAAAACCCTTCCTCTAGACAAATTTTTCGAAAGTACCACGAATTTGGTTTTTCGAAAGTAGTTGTTCAGTCAGGATGTAGCGAGTATCTATTTTAAACGTAAAATTTAAGAAAAAATTAATGGGACGGTTTTTCCAATAAAAGCTAAAACCCTCATTTAATTATCCTCAAAGTGGGAGAACATAATCCTTGTCGAAACCACTAGAGAACGTACATAAAATTATTCAAAAAATTCAAAGTCGGAGAGTAGATTTCGACAAAGCCAAGATACTTTTAATCCAGGCTCAGGCGGACATCGCCATAGTAGTCGCTCGAAGGTGAGTCGACGGAAAAAAGTATGTTTGGGTTTGATGCCGTTAGCACGTTTGTGAAAGCAGGAAAACCATCGAACTCATATAAATAGCTTCTTTAAGCATCAAGCATTTCGATAATTTCAGCGCAAAATTAAAAGTGAATAATTTTCAAAAAGTTACGCATACATTTCTCAAACATAACTAACTGGAAGTCTGAATCCTTTTTCTACAGTCGATTGTCATAGTTCTCTCGACGCTGGATGAGTTACAATCCTACGGGAAGTAACGGCTTGCCGAGTAGTGGTGCTCTCTGATGTTTGCCTTATATACATTAGTTAAGTGTTGAATATTTATATTTTTTACATTTTATGAAGTATTTCAATAAATGAAAATATATTTTGAATTCGATTTCTTATTGATCCACTAATTATAAGATTGGCGACCGACGTGCGATTCTGTGGCGTTACTGTACCAGTCCGAATACTCATAGAATCCGTCGACGGTCTCACTTATTAAGAAGTGTTTCTGAGAAAGTGCTAATTATAAGATATATTCATTAGAAGTGCACCGCCCGGCATAAGATTTTGACGGAGAGGGCAGACTGTAGCAATCACAGTAAGTATAATTTTGTCGATTTCCGTCTTGGGGAGTATAAAGGGTAACTGAATCCCCCTTGTGAGTAGAGTTGTTAGATACTAGGTACATCCACAGTATCACCAGGAGTATATATCTGAGTTTTGAAGTTTCAAAGCCTATTGTTTTTTCATGAACAATTTTGTTTTTTGAAAAGCGCCTTTTTAGGTAAAAAGGTGAATATCTCCTATTCTAAAGGTCCGATCGGGACAAGCTAAAAATCGAAAACCTTCGCAATTAAAATTCCAACAAATTTGCGTTGGTTTTGAGTCGTTTGAGAACATACATAACATACAAAATGGAATAAATTGGTTAAAAAGCGATTATTTTCATATTAACGCCCAGGAACGCCAAGAGTTCCGATCGGCTTCACACTTTCAAAAAATATACCTTCTATTGAAAACAAAACACCCTGAAATTTTGGTGCCCAAATATTGAAACTTGTGGACACAAATGAATTCTTATCTGATATTTGAACTGCCCGCCATTTTGTGCCATTAGGTCCAAAGTGGATCATATTTTGACAACAAGTTAATTTTCTCGGCCATTTTGAAAACATTTTAGAAAAATTTTTATCAGAAAAGAAAGAGAATTTCGAGAACTTTAATTTAAAAAAAAGAAAGTAAATTTTCGTCTATCTGAACTCGAGATATTTAACTTTTAGCATTTTGGCCAATTATTAATTAACAAGTGCCTATTTTTGGCTAATATTTGAACGGTATCATTTTGAAACATATTTACTTCATATGAAACGCCCAAAAAACTTTTCTAATTTATAAAAACTAATTTTCAAGAATTCACATTTCATTGTTGTTAATTGGCCAGAACAGAATTCATATATCAAGATTAACTCTCGCTTTTTTGCTCCGTACATTATTGTTTCCGGCTTACTTAAGTTGGTAGTTGGGGAAATTCGATATTCTGCTAACTTCTCTTTATAAAATTATAACCTTATTTGACTAATTTCAAAAATTTGTTATGTTCAGAGACAACTCGGTTTTTTGTATGTGTATTTATTGCTATTTATCTTTTTACAAGATGCTAAAAGTTAAATATCTCCAGTACAGATGGACGAAAATTCACTTTTTTTTTAAATTAAAGTTTTCGCAATTCTCTTTGTTTTCTGATAAAAATTTTTCAAAAATGTTTTCAAAATGGTTGAAAAAATCTATTTGTTGTCATTTAGTTTATAAATAAATGCCAAAAAAGTAGCCAAAATTACTTTAAAAGAATTTTTTTTAACGGCATCGCAAAGCTGGTGCCCAGAACTACATTTTGGAACAAAGATCCATTTTGGACTCAATGGCACAAAATGGAGGAAATTTCAAATTTCAGGATGTTTTATTTTCAAGAAAAGGTATATTTTCTGAAAGTTTGAAGCCAATCGGAACTCTTGAGGTCCCTGGGCGTTAAAACGAAAAATAAACGCTTTATAGGCAGCTTATTCCATATTGCACATTATATGTACGTACTCAAATGACCCAAAACCAACGCAGATTTGTTGTAAGTTTAATTGCGAAGGTTTCTGGTTTGTCCCGATCGGACCTTTAGAACCGGAGATATTTACCTTTTTACCAAAAGAAACACTTAAAAAAAAAAACAAAATTGTTCATAAAAAAAACGCAACAGGCTTTGGAATTTTAAAATTCTTCTGATGACACTCCAGAAGTTATGAAATCATAATATTGCTGTTACAAAACTATACACATCAATGTCCTATTTTTACTCCACCGTGTGTAAGTGTAGTATGTATCTATGAATATTGAATATAACAAACATTCTTAGAGCTGCATCTTTAACATACACAGAACAAGATATTGACAAAACGCTTTGAGAAAGGGAACATAATACGGTTCAGAAACTTCGATGAAATATTTCATTTAAGTATATGTTTTAATTTTTATTCGTGCAATATACTGACCCTTTGACATAAAAGTCATGGGCGTAGAGGTTATTTCCCTGTAACATACTGGTTAATTACACTAATTTGTAGATTCATAGGACGTCATTTAGAAGTATAGATACATGAGGCAGGAAGTCCAAAAATGGAAAGTAGAAGAATGCATAATATCAGTGTATATTTATATTATAAGCTAGCTTACTTGAAGTACCTATTTAAAACATATTAGCTACAAAATATATTCCGCTATGAAAATGTATTTGACCAAAAGGCCACATTGGTTATTTGCCAATAGTGAAATAATGTACTGTAGATATTACTATCATGTATAATTTGTATAAGTATTTACGTATCTTCATCAGTTTTATTGTGCAGTGGTTCATTAGACATGCATTAAAGAAATAATAATCAAAATGCAATGATAAACGAGTCATTGAAATGCTCAGTGGGCCATATGGCTATACAGAACTTCGGACAAAAGTCGCTAACATAGAACAGTTCTCCTTTAGAACCGTATCATGTGATGATGTAGTTGATAACATAAATAATAAGAAAAGGAACAAAGGACGCATATGATCTAAATTAAAAATCTTTAAACCGATTCAATTGCCTTTCGTGATCGTTCTGATATACCTCTCGTGTGTATAATACACCAAGAACTGAATCGGTGGATATAGGGAAAAGTATGCAACAAGAAGTTTTGAAAATTTTGGGAGTCACTAAAGTCAGTGCGGCCAATCGAACCAAAATAATTACAAGTATGTGGTACTTCCGGTTGTACCGGAAGTAGATACCAACTTGCTTATTTTAAATGAAACCATGTATATTTTCGACCTGACCATGAGTCGAAACATGTCGCATATCCTACACCTAAAACCAACAGTTTCGCAGATATTTGACGTTTTATAAAAAATCTGACGATTGCAACGATTTGTAACAACCATTATAACTTTCTTCATGAAGGAAATCCTCATTTGCTCTTTGGCACGTAGAAAGAACACAAAATGAGACACCCTCTGCATAAATTCCATAATGGTATACCAAGTGTTCTATTTTTCACATTATATTTTGTCAAATTCAAACCTCAAAAGCTTTTTTAGTTCAAATGGAACACCCAGTATATTTTTACATCAAGTTATGTAAAATTTAATTCCCTTTCTTCTAGTATATGCGTTATAGTTACAAACATTTTGAAATATTGGCGATTTTCTTAAATGTTCAAGAATTTTTAATAAAAATTGCCATCAACTTAGCCATCATTAGAAACAATCATTAATATCAGTCATTTTCTTTGGCTAAAAAATGCCAGCATATTTAAATCACACCCACGCAGAATTTTAGATTTGTTTATTACCTACTTACGGAGAATGTGATAAACTAATATTAAGAACAAGAGAAACCATTCACCATACACTGTAAAATGCATATCGGATAATTTTAGAATATTTGGCCGTGTCAAGGCAGGTCTTCTAATTTTTAAGATTTACTAATTTCAGATTTAAAGACTGCAATTTTATTACAGAACTGACAATGAAGCGTAAATAACTAGAGAGGTTATTTGTCCTATAATATTATGATGTAGACTAGCTGTTTTCGTTGAAGGTGCAGAATAGCAGAATATGGCATGTCTGATATTGCAAATATGCCAACGTTGCTATATTCCATTACGATGGAGAATATTGTGTATATAGGTATCATTGTATACAATGCACGTCTAAGATTCGGTGAGTACTTGACTATAGTCGATCTCCATAAAGCCCCAGTCCATGCACTATACAGCAAATTAGAACATTAGAATAGGAGCGGCGCTAGTCTTAAATCCAAAAAGGAGTCGTCCACAAACCACGTATTCTAACGATTTTTTTTTGCGTTTTTTTACCCTCCTATTCCATATATCAAACATCATGTAATCATTCAGCCTGACCCCTCCTCTATACGTAAGGTAACTTTTCACCTTAAATATGAATTTCCAAAATATAAATATTTTTGACGTAATACTTTATTCAAATGTTTGGTAATTACTTTGATAAATTATACATTAAATATAATAATATATATTGAATTTCCACACAAAAATAATAAAACGAAAAATAATATCCAGTGCGAAACACTTCAGGACACTAACATACAAAAATAAAGGCATTGATATGTCCATCGCTTCCAAAATATATAAAACAATGTGGAGACCGATCGTAGAATAAGGACACACCCGTTACCTAAATTGCAGAAATCCTGCATTAAAAAACATCCAAGTTGCCGTAACATATTCTCTTAGAACTATCACAAAAATTCGCCATCCTGAAAATCCGCTACATCACCCATCGAATACATTACTCTACAACAAAACCAAAATTCTGCCAATGATCCAAAGACTACCAATACTTTCTGCCTTTGCTAAACAAACACACAACATGGAACATCTGGAACCACTTTTAATAGAACGAACAGAAGCGAGACCCAAATGCAAACATCCTATAAGGACACTCCAAGAAATTCTTTCATCCCTAGCACTGGAAAAGTGAACATATCAGGTTTTTTACACATATAATAAGTAAATTATTACCTTATTATTATTTCTTCATTAAAATAATGTATACAGAAACTTTTTTCAATCGGTATTACAAATTAAAAAAATCGGTAAAGGTATTTACACAGAACTTCCCTTTTAATTTATACAGGGCGGTCACTCTAAAAGATGATTAATTACGAAACAATATATGAGAATAATCATGGGAATGTAGTTATCACTATTATTACAAAGAAAATCTGATAACTTTTGGTTAAAAAAATACAGCGTGTTGAATATAAAATAAAAGGTGCCAAATATGGAAAACTTGCTTAATAGGGTGGAGCGAAAATGGCGAAAACAATTTTTTTTTCGAATTTGATTTCTCCTATATGTGGAAAAGTGGCTAGATGTAGGGTCAATTTACTGTGAGAAAACTCATGCGATTACGTTTTCCGGTGCCCCAGACTCTTCAAATTTATGACTTTTTTCTAAATAAGTGAAACTATTAAAACTTACGATTTATGCAGCTCTTCGCTTGTTTTAATATAAAACAACCCAGAACTCACCACGTGGAGGTGGCTGCATGGCCAAATCCTCCGATATGTTACCCTTCGATATAGACAAACTCATATTATACAAATATTTTTGGTCTGTGCTTAACATTTGTAAGTCAATTTCGGGAAGTTCTGTGGTAATCTTTTGAAACTCTGTGACTGGTATAGATTCGCAAGATTGTAATGCTTTTCCGATTTCGCCAGAAAACCCAGAAGGGCCAGTAGTTTCACCATCTAAATGTTTTATTAAATGACGCAAAGGTAATTCATTTGTGTGTAACATACAAATGAACCACTGTAGTGGCCTTCCAATATGCATTTCTAGCTTTCTATTTACACCATTATGAATTCCCGTATTGACAGCGGTCCCATAACATCCAATAGCCACTAAGTTCATCAAATTTATATGTTGCTGCAGAAACTGTATCAAATTTTTGGAAATTGCCTCTGTTGTGCCACATGGAACAGTGATATGTCCAAAATATTTAGATCCGGGTTCTGAAGCAATCACAATATGTCCTTCGCTAATTGTACTTCTGTGATTTTTATTACCAATTCAATGCTGAACGAGGGTATTATCTTTTCGTCCATCGAAATAAGTGGCTTGTAAAAATCTTTGTCTTGCTTGGTTCTTAAAATGTTTCGTCTTCTCTTCCTCTCTCTTCTTATCTTACTCCTATCAATTATTTTACAAGTTTCTTCTTTGGTTACCAGTCCAATATCTTTTAATACAGCAGACGCAATAATAGCAGAGGATCTATCAGAAACACCTGTGCGATCGCACGCTTGTGCGAGACTTGGTAAGTTAATACGTATTTGTTTAGATCGTTGGCGTTGTACTTTTTGGCTAGCCTCCTGCTTTGCATTAGAACTGCCATCAATATCATCTGTCTCTTCACCATCGGACAGTTCCATATCCAGCACGTTGGAAGTAGAAATTGAAGGCAGCGATCCTGTTTCCAAGACTCTCCGATATAAGGATCGCTGAATGTTAGCTACTGGATCAATTATGCCAATAAACATTTTTCTCTCAGTTCTCTGGTCTATTAGAAATTCTTCTTCTCTAACTGGCACTTTGTTTTTACACTTACACAATGAAAAATTCGCGCACTTGCAGGACGAAATATCGAAAAGTTTTGTTTCCGCAATTTCTCTAAATTTTTTCACTTTTTGTCTAAGACCATCATTCAATTGGGATTTTAGAGGTTTCTCAATTTTTCGTGATATTGTCTTATCGCATGTAAAAATTTGTTGATCTGTCACCACGAGAATAGACGCCTTAGACCAAACAAGTTTCAGCTCTGCAATCAAAATCTCTGCAATGTTACTTAAGGTCGGTTCTGCTTTATTTTGAGCAGAATTAATTAAGGTTTGACGTATATATGCATAGTTTTTCATCACATCCGCATATGTAGGTAACGTATTTTTCCTAAACACGGAAGGAGCTCCAATTACATCTTTTCTAGTTTTTGGCATATTTCATTAAAAAACTCGAATATCAAAATTCACTAAATAACAACCAAAGTAACCGAGATATAATTATGCGGCTGTAAAACTATTTTCGAATGAATATCGGCAGCTTAAACGCACACTCACTTAACGATAGTCGCTGGTGAAATAATTGAATCGGCTCTGTTTCTGGCAGTCGGCGACAAATTTTGAAAGTGGTGGGGGCACCGCTAAACGTCATCCAATCGACTCCAGGTTTTGCAGGGAACTAATATTACCTAGCCCACCACTTTTCCGCATATAGGCGTCCAGAAACTAAAATGTCAGATTTTTCACTCCACCCTTTACAAATTTCCACCATGGTTGAATTATTTCTTGGGATGACCATGCTGTATATTTTTCAATAAAACTGTAAGAGGTGTCTTCGTTGCCAATTGTCTTAACTATATGCCAAATATTGTTACCATCTGTCACATTTTTAGTACAATTTTCAAGAAATTGTTCTTTTTTAAATAGGCTTAAAATATCACGAAACTTAAAAATTTTAAATTTGAGCGAAATAAAATTTTTTTCATTATCCCTTTAGGCGGTATATTTTCCAGTGAAAGTCTAACCATTTCTTCGGTGACAGTAGCGTCAGCTACCTATCAAATTTGACTGTTCTCTGTCAAGTAGTTTTCTTTTTTTATTAATGCACTAACAGACAAATCGACAGACAGACCAACAGACAGACCGACGGACGGACGGACGGACGGACGGACGGGCGGGCGGACGGACAGACAGACAGACAGACAGACAGACAGGCTGACGGAACTGAAAACCTATATTTTCGTATTCTACATGATCTGAAACGTGAAAATCCGAAAAAATCTTGGAGAGTGACTTTTTCGCGAATACAATACTTCCCTTCAGTATGTGAGGGAAGTAATAAAAATAAAATGCAAATAAAACATATTTTCCAATTCTTCAATAACATCATCTTACCTCCATCAAATCCTTTTTTGCAAGTCACCAAAACTGAGTGATGTGTAATATTACCCACTAAGCACATATGCGGTGCATCTGGCTTTCCTGCTGGCACGATATGGTAAGTGCAGGGAATCATCTGCGATCCAATGTTATTACGGCCCCAGCACTACAAAAAAAGGTAATCAAGTGATATAGCCCAGGAAAATTAGATCATACAAGGGATCAAAAGATGAAAAAATTATTAACAAGCTGGATTTTTGTGTGGATCCTTGTTATAAACAAAACCTCAAAAGCCCTACCTGTAGCATCCGCATTTTTTTTATATAAGGGATGAAAGAGGATAAAACTCAATTTTTCGCTATAATCTAAACTATCAATTTCTCGAGAAAGAAAGTTATTATCAAAGTTGTAAATAGTAAAATTGGCTTCAAAACAGTTCCTTTGATCACTTCCGTATAATTAATCGTTTCGAGCAAAACGTGTGCCAGAGTTGCAATGTCTGTAGTTCATAGAAAAATACTCCCAGGGAGGAGTAGAGAACTGGGCGCGTTTTCTTATATGGCGTCTCCAGTAGTAGGCGTAATGTACATTAAATAGTATATTTGTGCTATTGTTGTTAACACCAATACTTAGTATTTATTACTATTCGGCTTCTTCCATTTCTTGTAGTAAGAAAGCTATGGGATCCATACCATCGTACTATCTGCTGCTGATTTAATATTCAATATAATTTTTTGCAATTGTACTAAAGACAGTGTGAGATGTAGTTGCAGAGAGCTAGGGTTTCACTACTCTCCGGATGCAGGCATTGCCTTGTATGATCTTGTCTAAACGTAAAATCTGGACTGAATGAAAACAATTTGGATGCTAGTTGTTTTCAGTCTTTAGTACAATTGCAAAAAATTGTATTCAATATTGAATCAGCAGCAGGTAGCAAAAATGTTTGCACCGGCTCCACATTGTTGTGAATAATCTTCCACCCCCATTCTTCTAGATTAAAGTCATTTTTGGAATAAATGTTGTGTTGTGATGCATGAAGTACGGGCGGTGGATCTGATAATTTCACTGCCTTACTTAGTCTGGTCGGTTTTATAAATGAATTGTATCTGTAAGAATCAACAGATTCTTTTTTATGTGGAGTACTGTATATGACCAGAAGGGAGTTTCATTTTCAATAACTATTTCTCGTGAACTTAGTGTCATTTTGGAAACCTTAGTACAATCCTGTAAGTCCTTGCAATTCTGTAGCAACCTAATTACATTATTTTTTTTAAGTCTGAAATAGTGCTGTATCACACCCGCTAATGACATGGAGGAATAAAATGTGATTTTTACTGTTTTCAAAATTGTCAAAACTTGGATGAGCATACCTTAATTTTAGTTTTCTCTCTACTAGTCAAATCATCTGAAAATGTACTCAGAACGACACAAACACATAACACATAGGTTCGTTTCTATGTGTGGCGGGTAGATGATCATCACGGTCATATGCCGAGCTGAACATAAAGAATAGTATACTTTTAAAACATTTTTAGATAGTAAAATTATTTGTAATGTAACTTCTATAAAACTTATAGTCACATATAATACTACAGTGGGGTGCACATTTTCTTTCAGACGTAATTCATCCTATATCTTTGAAACAATTGATTCTACAAGAAAACTCAAGCAATCGTTTTTATAGAAAATTTTAAAATATACAATTTTGATGATAACATTTTTTCTCGAGAAATTTATAGTTTCCGAGATAATAGCGAGAAACTAGTTTAACCCTCTTTCGCCCTCTATAAAAAAAATTGCGAGAGTGCTATCGATGGGAACTTCTGAGGTTTTGTTTAAAACATAAAATAAAGGTCCACACAAAAATCTAGCATATACATTTTTTTTAATCGTCGAATACTAATTTTATTGGGCTAATAATATTTCTTACAGTAATAGAAATAAACCCAGTATTGTTAGATTCTTTTATTCACACTGTTTCAGTTACTCCTTTCATAAAAGTAACAAGATCCTGAAAAAATTAACGCCTTGTGTAGTTTTCCTATTAACTAATTAGTCAATTGTTTTCCAATTCCTGTCAATTGACAGGGACTGGAAAACACTTGTTTATTAATAAGATTGAGAAGCAAGACTTCAGAGCGGCTCCCATAGTTCATTAAATTGTTGCACACATCTACAATGATAAAGGCAGTAACCAAAAATCAGTCTGCTAACGGTGTCGTATACTGACGGCACCAAGGATTTAATTTATTTGAAAAATACATTACTGGTGGGCAATTATAGTATAGGCTTAATCACTCATAAGTCCTGACACAAACTTTAAATTTAAATCTGCAAGAAGTGCCTCTTAGTAGGTACTATATTACTTCTTCCATTTTATCCTCATTCAATAGTTTTGTAAGATGTTTTATGAACCATGCATTATTCTAGATGGCCTTCGTTGCTCTACAGGGGGCTATCATGGTAGAGAGTTGTTTCTAGGAACGTATCTTTTGAAGCTATTAGTGCGGTGGAAATTCGAAGCAATCGGCTCCAAGTCCACATCTCGAAAGCACCAATAATCATCTACATCCTTGATAGTCCATGTTTTAAAAAGCGTAAAAAAACATGGAAGAATCTGGGGTATCATCAAGTCTAATTTTTGTGTGCTTCGTGATATTTTATGCTGAATATTGTTCAACTGGTAAGCAAACTGCCGATATTATTATATATATTCTTCGCATTTTTGCAGTTGCCAATATTGTTCACAAGGGTTTCAAGATATATCACCTTGTTTACTATCTCTTATTAACCTGCCTTTAACGTGTCTGCTCAGTCTATAATCATAATTTTCGTTTCCTTGTAATTTAAACTAGAACCATAATCACAGCTCATTGTCTGAAGATTGTCCAGAAGATGTATGATCTCGTCTTCTCTCACCACAATTAAGGTGGTATCATTTGCAAATCTTTCAAGTCAGAAATATTGGTTCCGCCTACGGCTGCGAATGTGCTAAACTATCAGCTCAGCACATTCGCACCCGTGACAGCTTGACATATTTGCCAACATTACATTTTTTGAAGTTGGTGTTGCCTACTTTTACAAAAGCAGAGTTTTTTTTTCATACAGTTGCAGTCGGCGAGTAATAATGACCAGATGCTTGGGTGTTACCATCTCTAATAATATAGTTTAGACTTTGTCCAATATTACATTATCAAAGGCCTACTAAACAACGGTAATACTCTCTTGCTTTCTTGATGAACTGTTGCAAATTCAGTATTTGCTCTCTAGTACCACGTCCTCTAACAAAGATCGCTTACTCAGGATGTATTTGTAGATAATGATGAAGTCTGAATTGAAAAATATGCAGTACTGTTTCTTGGCGAATGATATTAGTGCTAGCAATATGTAATTATCACAGATATTTGTTGCTCTCTTATTATGTAGTAGTTGAGGTTAGATTGTTCTCTCATACATATTTTTGTATATTCTGTGAATTACTCTCACTCCATCGTCGCCAGCTAACTCAAGCGCCTCGGCCAGGTTCTGTTGACTTCAGCTGCGTTATCAGTTTTTAGTTTTTGTATGGCTGCCTCCACTTCTGATTTCGGTATTGAAGATTCGTGTCCATAGTCCTGCATTTTTCTATTCAGTCACAAATCATTGCAACTTAACTACCATTCATAGCCTTAATACTGAAATTCTTCGTATCGTGGTTACACATAAAAGTACGACGAATAAATGACCCCTTTGTAACGTTATATTTTTGATCATATTTTGATGTTGGATTACCGCAACTTGATGTACTTAACGTTATATTCTATGTTGGATAGTTTTATGCAATTAGATTTTAGTATGCTGTAGTACTGACCTTTTTAAACAAAAGTCTCCATAGGCACAACTCAATCCCATGCTTAGTTTCCATGCTACATATCTTTAAAGCTATATATTTAATGCACGAAATATACGCTACTTTTAGATGCAAATGGGAGTGAATATAAACACCTAAACGTGTGTAACGTTAGATTAATTGTTAATATACCTGCTCTCAGAATTACTCAGGAGCAACGGCGGGGACGTGGCAGGAATATGATCCCAATTATGTACATGTTATTAATAATTGGCAGGTAACATAGATATACTTGATGATCAATCTAACGATACACATTTTTAGAAGTCTATATTCACTCCTATTTGCATCTAAAGGTAGGATTTCATCAATTAAAGTTATAAGGTATATTTAAAAAACTTTGACTGTTTCCTATATTTAGTGCAATAAAGGCCAGCTCCGTGGCGCAGTGCTAAAGATGTTTGGCTTGCGACCACGGAGTCCAGGGTTTGAGTCCTGGCCAGGGTATGGACGTTTAGTGGTGTTTTTTCATGTGTTATCTCTCCTGAGTTCGAGTCTCAGCTGCGGTAGATGGCAATATCGCAGGGAATGGTTGCTGTGTTGATGTTTATGTGTACGTGTCCTGGTTGAGTGGTAGAACAGCAATAGCTGAACTCCGCTAGGACGTTAATATAAATAAGGCCGTTAGAAAAAAATACAGGTTTACAGTTCTGTAGCATGGAAACTAAGCATAAGATTGAGTTGTGCCCATGGAGACTTTTGTTTACAAAGATCAAAACTGCATCATACTAAAATGCTATTGCCGGATAAGTATAGTGATTTGGCCGACAGATCCAATTGGGCTATTAGTGGTGTCATTATATCGGCGTGGTCAGAAAAAAGTGCTCGACACAATCTTTACCCCTTACCCTACGGATTTATCCGTAGATCTACGGATTTTTTGTGCCAGTTACGATTTTCCGATAAACCGTATTTATCTACGGATTTTTAAGGATATCAATTATAGTAATATCAAATAATAGTGAAATTTGAAAGTTAGCCAGTTCGTGGCGGTTAATAAGACAGTGATACGCGAAGCAGTCGATGAACAGACGAGGCGGTAAAACGGTTAGTTATACAGAGAGTGCAATATGGATACCAGATGAGAGGCAACAATTGTCAATAATAGCATGCAAGGCAACAATTTTTTAAATATGTATTTGCACAACTTGGCTAACTGGCGGTACCCTTTGGCTGAAAGACAAAATATTCCTTGGAGAAAATGCTTCATTACAAAGAAAGTTGAAAAGAAGTTCTGTCTTGGTTTTCGAAAAAAACATTTTTGAATATTTTAAGAATTATTTGGGGGGGGGGGGGGGTTGGGAAGTGAGGTTAGAGAAATGTGAAAGAAACTGACTTGAAGTAATTCTATATCCCCTATAGAACTGATTTTTTTTGGTAAATATTCGTGCACTAGGTAACGAAATAAAAAAAAAAAGAAGCAGGCAACAATAGGTTTTCTTTGCCTTTATACCCAAGTTAATTTAGACATAAATGGGATTCTTTATTTAAATACAATATATCATATCATTTCCTGTGACGAAGAATGTTATTCTATCCTAGAACGTTTTAAAAGCATCAAAACCACTAAAAATCGTGAAAATAATTTTCTTTAACATTTGAATATGACACACTAATTTCTACAGGGCACAAAAACTTTGGTAGATTTATTGGACCAAAATAAGCAAATTGTAAAATTTTTAGCGGCGCCATTGTCTTAGTTTTCCAGAAAAACATTTTTGAATATTTTATAGTTTTCTTTGGAGGGGGGGGGGGTTCAGAGAAATCTGAAAAAAATTGAGTTGAAGTAAAGCTACTTCCACTACGTTCCTGATTTTTTTGGTAAAGATTCGTTCACTAGATGACAAAATAAAAAATAAACAAGCAATAACAGATTCTCTGGACCTTTATATCCAGCAAGGGAAAGTTGTTTTGGCCGTAAATATAGACATGAATGGAATCATTTTTTGTAAATATAATATAATATATAGTTTTCTTTGAAGAAGTATGTTATTCTGTCCTAATAAACGTTTTAAAAACAACAAAATCGCAAAAAATCGTGAAAATAACGGTTTCTTTAATATTTGAGTATGACGCACCAATTTCTAGGGGCTACAAAAATTTTTGTACATTTTTGGACCAAAATTTTGAATATTTTATAATTTCTTCTGGGGGGGGGGGTGAAGTGGGGTCAGAGAATTCTGAAAAAAATTGTGTTGAAGTAACCCCGCTTCCTCTATATTCCCGATTTTTTTGATAAAGATTCGTCTACTAGGTGACAAAATAAAAAATAATCAAATAATAACAGGTTTTTTGGGCCTCCAAACCCCCCAAGGGGGAAAGTGGGGGTGAAAATTGTGTCGAGCACTTTTTTTTGACCATGCCGATATAATGGCACCGGGCCAAATCACTATTCTTATCCGGCAGAACAAAATCCGCAGAGACCAACTGACCATTTACTT
The DNA here is from genome assembly GCA_963583905.1 of Stenurella melanura. Classification (NCBI taxonomy): domain Eukaryota; kingdom Metazoa; phylum Arthropoda; class Insecta; order Coleoptera; family Cerambycidae; genus Stenurella; species Stenurella melanura. The sequence continues at coordinate 74,893,979 of OY757310.1, read as the reverse complement.
TGTGCGGGATCCTTTCATTCTGACAACATCGAATATGTTTGAAACTAATGATCAGATTAAATAAAATTATTATTCTTTAGTCGGTCCGAGATGGTACAAAACGCGCCATGAGGTTACTTACTAATTCATCTATATTTGGTGGTCATCTGCTGATGATCTTTAGAACCTTTGAGCATCACATGCATTTTGCACTAAATTGGAGTATTGTATTTCCTAAATATAAATTCATACCAATCAATCAAAAATGCCAGATAAACGCCGCAAAATGTTGCCAATTTAACGTTACAAAATGACGCCATTGGGCTGTAATATTAGACTGTCATGATTCACGTCATATGTAACGTCGTATTGGTGATATCTAATGATGACAAAATTGACATTAAAATGACGTAACATAGTCACATCATTGGCTGTCTGGGTGGCAAATCGCAATTTAAGCGTAATAATCATAAGAACAATGACCAATGTTATTAACTATCGATAAAGTCATAACCCCTCACCATATTTCATAGATTAAATATAGCAGCTGCAAAACAGATTTCTCGATGTTTTATAGCTTATAATCATGGCAAAAAAGTAATTAACTTCAAGAACTTTGTTTTAAATATAGCGAGGGAGTCATTATCACTATTTTTATGAATTTTAGATATGTATTAAGTAAGAATAGTTAGTCAATACTTCTCTTAGTATAATTATGTGTTTCTTAAATTTCTAATGAGTGGTGAGGTAGCGTCGGTGAACAAAACGAACCTGCAACGTGCCATAGTCGGCTGCCACTCTGGGTACATACGTCAACACGCTGGCTCCAACTTCCGACGTAAATTCGGTTAACTCCCGGGAAATCCCCGGAGTGCTGTTAAAGCTCCACCGGAACGTCGTAGCCACCGGTTCAGCATCAACCTGCAATCAAAAAGGACGCTATTCATGTGAATTTGCTAAAATTACAGGAATAAAATGATCATCAGTTGACAATGGCACATTTTGCTTGCCGTAATTGGAAGTCTCGAACATTATTCAGGTTTCGTAGAGATCTCATTATATTAACGGTAATTTGTTGAAAGGCTATAGAGTGAGAAACATAAAGCAGAAAATCTAATTAGTAAGCTGTCCACGAATGTAGCAGAAATAATGTTTTAAAATGAAAGAAGTTGCGAATAGACAATTGAGTTGTTGGTATTCATATTTACTACAAATGGTAAAATGTTATCACCGTTCGTTTATCTACAGTTCAGTTTAAATCGGTTTGGCTTAAATTCAAAACACATAATTCGCTTTTAGAGTGTTCTATAACAATATAAAGTTTTATGCACATGTAGTTTAGAAGTCTACACAAAAATAGGCTGATCTCCAACGGAAACAAATAGATTTTCCTCAAAAATCATGGATGTCTTCGCACAAACTTCACTAAAGCAATAATCTCTTTTGCTTTTTGGTCATATTATTTAAGTTTCATATTTTGCAACTGTAGACTTGAAAATTTACATTTTACAATATTTTGAACTATTGTCCAATAAGTATAACATATGCGTTTATAGAACGTGAGTCAAGAGGAAAGTGCCAAACTTTGGGAGTATATACTACACATAAGGGAATTACTAAAAGACCCAATAATTGTAATCCAATATTTATTTGTTTTCAAATTACAGCATCGTCAATGATTATAACAAGAAATCAGTAAAGATGAATTATAAAAGTTACAGAAAATTTTCAAGTATATCTTCATGGAGCTCCATAATTAATGCATCCACTTTTGATTTATATGCTTCACTTTTCAACCATCTCTACAAACAGATGTCCAACGGTGTAAGGTCTGGAGACCTTGCCGGAGACCTTAATTGTTCTGGAAAAATTCTATTTAAATACTGTCAGATGAGCAGAAAGTGGGGAAGCTCCATCGTGCTGATAATGCATTTCTTATTGTTAAAGAAACATCATCTAATAATACTTGCAAACCATTTTACAAAAATAACAAGTGATTTTTAAAAATTAAGGGACCAATAAAGCACAGGTTCACAAAAAAAGTGATCTGTTCCCGAGACTGACATAGTAATCCTTATGTATCTCGACGTGCTGAACACGAATCCGATATCGGTTTAGCTCCATCACCCATCATTATTTTGTAAATCCCGAAAATACCCTAAAGAAACCAGGTTTCTTATGCTACTTTCGCGACTTACAAAAAATCGGTGGGCGATGGAGCTAAACCGATCAGAATTTTTTAGACAAATATAATTTAAGTCAAGAATTTCCCTACATTTTCTTTTCTTCAGAAAAATCCCAAAAAATCCGAGCGTGTTCCTCGGTTGAATGTAAGCAACTTTAGCCTCTTGGACTTTTTTTCCAAAGTGCCTCATTCTCTCGCAAAAAATACTGAAAAAATTAGAATTTCACTATTTAAGGAAGCACTTTGGAAAAAAACACTAAGAAATAAAAGATGCTGATTGTTGCCCATAAAATGTGCCTGAATTTTTTCAGAGTTCTTTGGCAACATTTAAGCGGCCCTTTGTTTTTCGCCTCTCTCTCTCTCTCTCTCTTGAAGAGAGCGAGGTCACGTGGCCTGCTGTTGGGAGAAAATGATAGCTATAGATGCCTACAACATATCCACCACCATATCCGGTGGCAACTGCGATGCCCGAAGCCACTTTTGTCGATGGGCTACCCTACTAAAAGCAGCAACTGATCTCCTTTACAAAAAGTTAAGTGATCAAACGATTTACCATCCTGATAATATTTGCCATCTATTAGCGCTAAATAGAAAACACATCTGTGACGTGATTCTAGAATTTCATAAAGACAGCAAACTCGACATTTACATAGGTTAAGTTAATTGAGATATTTCTCTCCTCTGTTTTTATTCTATCGTATATGGCTACATTTAAGAGTAAGTCCACGGAAAGGAAGGATTTCCTTTAAGTGATCTTTCCCTTTGTGTATGTATTTGCAAACGGTCCTCATAGGCTCCTGTCCTTATTTTATCCCAGAGTCTATTTGTGATCGGTGGTATAGGCTAGGTTAGAATTAGGGTATAATTAGTGAATATAATAAGTACATATTAAGTTTTGTGTCCGGCTGCATCGATTTAAGTCGCAATGCCAAAAAAAAAATGAGTTTGATAAATCAAATCTACTCAGGGTCAACTTATTCACAATGCCTTCAGGATAATCATCAAAAAAATAATTTCCAAAGTATCATAATATACACTACGATTCGGTTCGTGACCCAATTGTAGCTTGTCCTTAAAACTCTGAACCTTGCGTAAATTCTGTCTGCTCCAAACTTTATGGTAAAGGGAATTTAATACCTACTAATTTATTATTTACAAAATAACTTTGCAAGTAGATACTTATCAGTGTCATCACTAATAGTAATTTGTTCTTTAGAATTTAAGGAACGACCTAAAATTGCGTCAGCATTCCTGTTAGAAAAACTCGGTTTTGTAATGTTTTTCAATTGTGAGTTGAAAATTCGAGCCAGACAGCAGCGAACAGAAGCAAGTTTCCACTTCCACCAATTATTTTTTAAGATGTCTTTGCTCGAGTTAGTCCAACAAGATATTGTTGTACATCTTTTATACTGACTTTCGGATACATTTCGTTCGGCACTTCGAAGACTCTGTGGTAGAGCAACGAAATTTGATCCTAGCGTAATGTTAACGTTAAATGGAGTCGCGGTCATGTAGATTCCTTTCCAAAATGCATTCCCAGCAGACGAGAGATTTTATATAACACATTGTGGCTTATAAACATAGAAGGTCTTGTCTGGAATTATTAATCTTCTTATGTAATATCACTAGTGCTTAGAATTTGATCGGCAAATTTTTTTTGCCTGTAGTATAAAGATGGTAAATTAACAGTTTATTATTACATTAAATCTAAATTTAATCTTTGATAATGAACTGCTAATTTGCATGAAATAGGAACGTAGCTTAACGAACGTAGCTTAACAAAAAATGATAAATAACATTTGAAAAGTGATATTTAGCTAGAATATTTTAAGAACAATTTAGTGCAGTGTAATTAGTTATTAAAAAGAAAAATGACGGAACCCTATAGTGAATGTATTGAAACATATTCTTTATAGGATTTTGCAAACAGCAGAAAAAATAACTATCCATAACTAAAAGAAAAACTTTCTCTAAAAATATTAATGAAATATTTGCATTCTTTCGATAACCTGAATTCTGGTTATGCTAGCAAGTTAAAATTCTAAAATGAATTTGTCTAATTTCTTATTTGACAATTCTCATTCGAACACTAGCATCCACACAGTCTCTACGGCCGTGCAGATTAAACCAGTATCTACATAACTCCCTACGATTATTAAGAATCAGTTAAAAATGAGAACAAAGGCCTAAAATGAATTTGTTTATCTACCTTGTCTTAAAAAAATTTTCATTCTAATGGATTATGTTTTCATGAAATCTATCATTCTGTTTCTAGGAAATGCTTAGCCTTTGAAACGTTTTTCACACTTATTCTGGAGCTCATCAGAAAGACATGAAGCCATTTATAAAGATGTTTCGTACAAAACCAAGACAATTTGTATGAATAAGTGTGAAATAATTATATTTGACATTGATTGATAAAAACAACCTCACCTCCTATCTATTAGCTAACTAGTATTGGAGCCTATATACTCTATGCATGTTTAAAAATGAATTATTATTTGTTTGCTTATAATTGTATTGAAACATATTCTTTATAGGATTTTGCAAACAGCAGAAAAAATAACTATCTATAACTAAAAGAAAGACTTTGTGTAAAAATATTAATGAAATCTTTGCATTCTTTCGATAACCTGAATTCTGGTTATGTTAGCAAGTTAAAATCCTAAAATGAATTTGTCTAATTTCTTATTTGCCAATTCTCATTCGAACACAACTTCATTTTAGGATTTTAACTTGCTAGCATAATCAGAATTAAGGTTATCGATAGAATGCAAAGATTTCATTAATATTTTTAAACAAAGTTTTTCTTTTAGTTATAGATAGTTCTTTTTTCTGCTATTTGCAAAATCCTATAAAGAATGTTTAAATACAATTATAAGCAAACAAATAATAATTTATTATTAAACACCTGTAGTGAATGGATTTCCTGAAACTTTTTGCGTTGAGTTTCTAAGACTGAGTACAAAAAGGCTTACCTTTTAAAAATTGCCGCTTCTTACTTGGGAGTGGTTTCCACCCATTCTAGAGGGTATGGTAAAAAAAGTATAATAGTAACCACTGAATCCGATATAGAATCATATATTGTAAGAGAAAAAGGCGGTTTACAATTTTATATGAAAATTTATATTTTCCAAGTTATAATGATTTGAACATTATGATTTTAGCTTAAGAATTGGTACCTACCTTGAGACTGTTCTTAGTAAATAACACAAAAGTTTCACATTTATGGAGAAAGTGGTACAAAAAAATAAGCTTATGAAATTACAAGTATTTGCTCGAACGTTTATCAGTCGAGAATTAATGTTTAAATCTCAGATATGTCAGAGACAATCAGCATGATGTTAATACTACATATAATAGCAATTAAAGGGTTTGAAGTACTCTCCTAAAGGATTTTCTTTCTATCTATATAGCTTGAGAGATAGCAATGCCATGTGCAAAACAATGAGTGCTTTGTAATTTGTTTAAATAAAAAATTTAGGATTTTCCTGCTGCCATTGGCCATAGAAAAGAAATTCAAAAAATCTGTACCAGTTTTTATTAATATATAGTATTACCAACATGCTCTAATTCTGAGAGCTTCAATTTATCAAAAGTTATGAAGAAATATGAAACTTAAATGTATTTCTTCGCCACTAAAAGTTCAAGCCCCGCATTTGTGCAGTCATATTTCCTAAACTGTTAATTGTACAAATACTACAAAAAAAAAAAACAAGTTAACATATCGCTTCTTACACTTTATTTTTCTATATTGTCATATTTTCCTTTAACGCAATTGTATTGGAGTTATTTATAAAAAAAGTAATTCTTTCAGCAAAATTGTGAAATTTCTCTTAATTTAAAGTAGGCATATCTTTAAAAACGACTGCTTTATAAATGCCAAAAAATTAGACCATGTTAATAATGCTATGTATTAATAAAACCTGATACAGATTTTAAAATTTCCATTGTATGGCCAATGGCAGCAGGAAAATCCTAAATTTATTCAGAAAAAAATTACAAAGCACTCATTGTTTTGCACATAACATTGTTACCCTTCAAGCTGTACCTATAGAAGAAATCCTATGAAATAGTACTTCAAGCCCTTTAATTTCTGTTATATGTATTTTTAAGATAATACTGATTGTTTCTGAGATATTTGAGATTTAAACATTATATCTCGACTGATAAACGTTCGAGCGCCACCGTTATACTATCATATTTTTAGAACTATTTATTCATCATACAAAAATAAAGAAAAAACACAATACTTGTAATTTCATAACCTAATTTTTGTACCATACCACTTTTTCCATAAATGAAAGACTTTTGGAGTTTTGGAGTAATCTTCAAATCGTTATAAATGGAAAATACACATTTTCATGAAAAATTGTATGGTATGTGGTAACAATCCCCAAGTAAAAAGCGGCCATTTTTAAAGGGTACACTTTTTTGTACTCAGTATCAGAAAGTCAATACAAAAAAAAATCATGAAACTTAATTCATTATAACTGGATTCCGAGGTAAAAACCTAATTGCATTCGACTAATTTCATTAAATACACAAAACATAACTTTGATATAAAACTTTTATTTGAAGATGCTTTCTTCACTTTCTTTGTGTTTACTTATTTCCAATTCCATGCTGCAGAAACTTAAAAGTCTGCAGAAATCGCCATATTAAATTGTATATATTACACAGACCTACGATTGAAAACTTTGCTTTAAAGAGTTCTCAAACACGCTTCGATCGATCATATGATGAGTAAAGACATAAGTGCATTGTCTAAGGTCCCGCCTACAGACCTTATGTACTCACAGCATAGACTAAAACAAGCAGATATTTCATTTAAGATGTGCCATGGTTTATATATGAATTGAATCGCAGGAGGTACCGATTTGTGAAATAATCAGCGTATTATATGCAATTGCTATAATTGCAGTCATTGCCTGAACGTCGAACGAATTTAGGCTCCGTGACAGTGTATGGTTTCTGCATTGTTCATGTTCTATCCAGAATCTTGTTAGGTATACATCACAAGTCAAAAAATGAAACTGTGTACATAATATTATTAAGTGTCTATGATATGATGTAATAAGCAAACATTCTAGTGGCGTCATCTTGCGCTGCTACTAGATACTATACATATGTAGACAGTATTTAAGACAGTAACTGATGCGATGATTAAAAGCTTGATGATAATTTAAGAAATAACTTAAATTTATTTAAAAAACTAGCTGACCATTATACTCTTCGCCGATTTACAGTTCTTTTATATAATTGTTGCACGTTCTATTTGGATGCTCCTCGTAATTTTTTTTTGTAAATAATATTGGTTTTAGACATTTTTTGTTTAATTATAACACGTAAAAAATAGATTTATAAAAAAATTAAAATAATTAATAACTTTTTTATTTATTGATCAATTTTGTTAAAAGGTATGGGGTTCTTCCTCTGGCTAACATTAACTTACCGTCCAAATTTCAATACAATCGGACTTTTCATTCTTAAGTTATCGTGCTTACAAGAAACGTGAGGGACGGATAGACAGACAAGCAGACAGACACACGGATCCCTTCCTCCATTTTAAAAGTTATTCAGAATTTGATCACCAACACAACACAGTGCTATATTTTTTTTTCTACAAGCGATATTATCGGTTTTAGAAACGTGCCGATGAAATGCAATATACTATTCGTTTTGTATTTGCGATGAGTATAATAAATACAACAAAGGATGAGCAACTACATTTTTTTTCTAAATTAATTATTATAAGTTAAATAAGTTAAAATCTACATGCGTCTGTCTAATCAATGGTACTGGGGCCAAATTTGTTCGTTGGGATAGCAGAGTAAAAAAAAGCATTAAAGATAATTTTGTTGCATGCACAAAAGCACTATTTTCATCCTTTGTGAAAATTAATATTTAAATAGATATTTACAAAAACGCACTGCCGCGGCTATTTTTACTTACTTTGCGTCCAGCACGTAAATGATTCACTTAAAATTCATAAATAATACGAAACTGATTGCAAAGTTTTAGCCATATAATATGTATTTTTTTGTAATTGAACATTAATTTTTCTTTCGAATAAAACAACTTGCGGCCTTGCGGGTTTGCATTTTTTGTATTACCAACGATTTTAATTAGTTAGTATACAAAAGTAAATATGTAATAATATAACTGTGGGTGTATATCCTTCATTTGTATTTGAAATCTTAATGCAATGTCTTTAAAGAGACATTAACCATTTCCTATTAATTAAACTACTCTCACATTCACATAGTGGAGTGGAAGTATAGCAATCGCAAAAAAATTTAAACATTAAAAAAAATAGGTTAAAAATGTCATGAACCGTCGAGACTTCAAATTTGAGTGAAGAGAAAATCTGTCGGTCTGTCTGTAACTTTTTGTGCGCAGGTTTTCTCTGGAACGGTCTAAGATTAACTTGCAATTTGGTACACGTATGTATTGTAATGAGATCTGGAACTAGATTATATTTTGAGCTTACTCTGGTGAAGAGTTGGGGGTAAATAAGGGAACAAAGTTGGTAAGAGTTCTGAATCTTGGGATTTTGTGTATATACTAGAAGCCAAGCACTCAACTTTTTATTAACCTCAGCCACCCTTCCACCACCAAGCCACCTGACTCCATTATTTAACATAGTAAAGTTAACAAAACAAAATTAAGATATTGACTCTGATATTTCAAAGTCAGATAAAAAATTTCAAAGCTTTGCCGCCTATTACCACTAGGATAGAGCGGGGCATAGATTAAAATAAGAAACTAAGGGAAACTCGCCAATATCAGTTATAATTTCTAATAATTACGCCACTCACTCCTAAAATATTTTACGATCTAACGGCCACTACTGTTTACTTAATTTTTTACACACATACATAATGCTGTAACTGGGCAAACAGAACGGCACAAGTATTAAGCAGAGACGGATTACAGTCTTCCGCGATATTTCGAACGAGTTGTGTTATATTTAGAATATATAGGTTATGTGCTTCATACAATAATACAGTGTGTGGTTCAGTATTTAAATTTTATTTTGATTGTGAGTGCCTAGAATGTATAATACTTTAACAGATACGTGAAATTGCTATTTGTTTAAGCGTATTTTATGTAGTTGTGTAAAAATATTCCGGCGGATGGAGAAATATTCGAGTGTTTTCCATTTTTTAGTGGCTGTGGTAAAATCATATTGTGATAATGTTCAAGCCTTGGGAAGATCCTCAACCTAGCACCAGCAGAGAATTTAACGAAGATATGGGAAATGATAGTGGCTCGCAAATTACAGAGAAAAGTTCTAGACAATATTTATGCGAACATACTAAAAAAGTAGTTTTAAACGTTTATAAAAATATAAATGAAAGTGAAGGTGAAAAAGGAGCCGTGGAAAAAACGGCCTACTTAACAGAAATTTCAGAACGGTCTATCTATAGAATAATTAAGAATGTGGTACCTAATCGAAAAATTAGATCGGATAAAGGAGCAGCACGAGCATTAGATTCGTCTATGGTGAAATTGTTAAGAGATTTAATTTATAGCAAGTATATGGAAAATGAGGTACCAACGGTGGAATCAATACATATGGAACTGAAAACAAATGGTGCAGTGTGAGTTAGTCAAGCAACACTTCGGCGCTGGATAATAAAGATAGGATTTAGGGTCAAGATTATTAATAAAAGGGCAGGTATTATGGAAAGCTTCAGAATTGTGCAGTGGCGTAATGAATATTTGGAAAATATTTAAAAAATTCGAAATGAACAACGACCTATTTATTATTTAGATGAAACTTGGCATTATACCCATGTTACAGTGAAAAAAGGCTGGATAGATGGTTCAAAGAAATGTAAAGTTGATATGCCTGCAAATAAAGGAACCAGATTAGTAATTGTACATTGTGGATCAGAAAATGGATGGGTGCATAATGGTCTCAAATTTAGTGAAAAAAAAATGGAAGAATCAAACGTTGACTATCGCCAAAATATGACTGCGGATATTTTTGAAGCATGGTTTCAGACTTCATTGCTACCAAATATAGAAGAAAACAGCGTAATTGTTTTAGACAATGCTTCGTATCATTCTCGACAAATTGAGAAAATACCAAATACGGGAACAAAGAAAAAAGATATTCAAGAATTTCTCCGAAAACATAATTTGGAATTTGAAGAAAATTTTAGGAAGAAAGATCTTTTGGAAATTGTTAAGAAGCAAAATTTCCCAAAACAATATGTGATTAATAGCATGGCTAAAGCTCAAGGACATACAGTTTTACGGTTACCCCCATATTTTTGCATTTTTAACCCGATAGAACTAATATGGAGTCAGCTGAAAAGAAGCATTCGCAAAAATAACATCTTCCCCAAATTTGATGCCAAAGTAGTCGACCTTATTAAAGCTAAAGTGGGAGACATAACACCAAGTAATTGGAAAAAGTGTATTCAGCATGTCATTAAAATTGAAGATGAATTTATTAAGTTAGAAAAAAGCATCAGCCCTAATCAAGACCGTTTAATAATATCTGTAGATTCAGATACCGACGATGATACCGATTTAGAAAGTGGTTGTGAAGTGTTGAGTGAGTGTAGTGATTAGAGTTTTAAGTAAAATGTTATACGTGATTTGATTTAGTGTACATTGTAAATTTATCGTTTCATTAGTGTTTTACATACGCGCAAATGCAATATAACGTGATTTTTATTTATTGTATTATATGTGTACATATTTTATTTGATAATTATTTATTTGTTTCATTTTCAGAACTGAATTTATTAATTTCATAGTTATTTATTTGCTGTTCAGAATTGAATTTATTTATTTCAATTATTTGCTTGTTTTTTAGAATTTTATTTATTTATTTAATCTGGGTTAATTAGATTACGGGTTATTGACATAAATTCAATATTTTCTTTATTTAAAATTTACTTTATTTCTTTGACCTATTTTAATAATAACGATAACCTTAACTCTGAACCCACATTTCTTGGCAAGGAATTGCTCGTACCTTCTCGTGGTCCTTGCTGGGCAACAATAATAATTCGATAGGTACATTGAATTATTATTGGCGAAACTGAGCAACAAAAGAATATTTGGTATAATTTTAATTTAGACTAATAAAATTCATCAATGCTCCACCAATATATAAAATATTATTCCTATCTTAACACAAGCAAAACAGAATATTTTTTTTAAATGTATCATTATTACTGTAACAAATAACTACTTATTTATCAACCATGCATTAAATTAATTAGATTGTAACTCACGGCACAATAATTTTAAGTACGATCCTGAGCCGCAATAAATTACGTTGGCACTTTTATGGCCGAGTTTTATGGCTTTTTTTTGGGTGTCCCGCGCCGTGTGCACTCCTTTGTCGGGAATTTTTTATTTGACTTAGAAATATGAAGTTCACTTTACACGTATGGATTATAACGAGACCTGGAACTGAATTATATTTTGAGCTTATTTCGTTGAAGGGTTGAAGGTAAATAGGAATAGGAATAGAATAGAATAGGAATTTAGGGTATATACTAGAAGTCAATGTCTCAATTTTCAAAATAATCAATTGTCAAAATAAAATTGCGCCTTAGAGTGAAAATGAGAACAAAAGTTCTCAAAAACTGTTTAGACCTTAACTACTCCCATTACCACCTCTGGCCGACGATTTCAAATATTATATCATTAAAATTTGAGGATCAATTATTTCACTTACTAGAATGCAAATATAGTATTAAGATGTTTTCGTTTAAAGAGATTTGGATGGGAAATCTGAATGTGGAAATACTGATTCTTTCAGCAGCGGTTTTTAATTTACCGTTCAACTTGTAGCAAAATTGAATGAAATAGCATTTTGAAACGATACATTTTCTGTAAAGTTCGCAAATGTAAAATACCGAAAGTGGGTCACCTGCCTGTACATGAGTGCTCAACAAAATTATGTTAACGTACTTGTACGTCTAGCTGGAATATCTCAATGCTGGAAACTTATTTGCGGTAACCAGAGTTTAGAGTTCATCTATTTCATGACCATCGTGTCTCTGTTCTGCCTACGCCGAATTATTTTGATAAAAGGATTAAACTCCACTGAACTGGAACGTACTATTGTTGAGGTCTAACGTATATACTATATAATATATAAAACTGTAAAATGAGACGACACTAATAACTGGGTTATTGGAAACATAGGAAATAATGCACATTACGTATAGCATGACTATCACAATAGTCTTATTTTAATTAAGACTATCTTGTTCAAGAGAACCAAAAGGAGTTAAAAACACTTGTCATTAATAACAGTTATTAAAACTTATAGTTTTAAAATTTGATATAACATCTCGTCAGTGTGACTATTTTCAAAGGTTAGAATGAAGTAAAAAAATATTTCTCAGGCAAATAATTCAATGGTTTAGGTGAACAGGAGATAATAAAAATTGGATTTCGGACAATTACCAATACAGGTAAAATTATAAAATATAGTTAAATGCAAATGCAAATATTACACTACCCTGCTAAGCAACACCTCCGTAAAATAATTTTTTTGTTGAAAATAATGTAGAATCAGTTTCTTACAGCTGGTATCAAGATCTACTTACTTACTAAGTAAAAATCCTGTAAAATAAATCTAAATATGTGTAACTATATAGGGTGTTGCATCATGAGAGGGACATAGTTTAACAGGAGGTAGAGAATATCAGTGGTAATCAGAACTTCCCATAGAAATTTCTCATTGGGCCTTCATTACGAAGTTACAGGGTGTTTTGTCATTTTAGGCAAACGCTACTTTTTGTCATTACTTTGACATGGAGTGGAATAATGGATTCATATTTGGTACAGCTAATACAGTAACGATCCTTCAGAAGCACATGTGACACATGAAAAAAATCCAGGTCCGGAGCCACTAAAATTTAGATTCATACTTTACCTCTAAAAAACATGACCCTGTATATATTTTTTTGGAATTTCTATACTATCTTCGAAAAGAACATAAAAAATACGGTGTTAAATGTACAAGAATATGAATTTTGGATGGTATTACACGAAAGTCACGTGAAACAAATAATTGTTCTACTAGTACTGCATTTCAACAACATCCACGTCGTCTTTACATATGATTGACACCTGGAGGTAGACTTTCGAATGAGATCAAATATACCATGAGAGAAATTTGGTGGAGATGATCAAAAACCTTTGTAAAAATTTATCTGGTGCTGTCTGTGGTTCAGAACACCAGCTACCCATGCGCATCTTCACGTTGAAGCTGAAAATGCGCCAAAGGCAAATAAAAAAACGTCTACCTCATAAGTCGTAGTAAAGCTTTCTAAAATTCATGGAATGATGTCAACCCAGTACATGACGAACATCGAAATCCCTTGTGGAATTCTGACGGACTGACACGGAGGCTTTCTGTCGAAAAGGCAAGACTAGAAGAGGAGTCATATGCAAGAGAAAGAAATGATATAACTAAGTATTGAAATGAGAAATAACACACATAGCTAACGAGCTTATCAAGTATTTGTAAAAAAGACCATACGAACTACTTAAACACAAAAACTAATAAAAAACAAATTTTACAAACGTTCATTTCACCAACAGTGTGTGTGTAATATGTTGTGTAGCGAACACCCTGTGTATAACTTTATTTAATGTTTATGTAATATTTCTTTTATCTTTGCCTTCGAGTTGTATTGCATTGTTTTAGATCATTTTGTATGTATTAGATCATGTTTCATGTTAATACCATTTCTGCTGATTCTCTTGGATTTCGCAATTAGCTGGTTTGTTCTAGAAGTTCAAAGCCTTTTAGCAACTACACGAATTATGTTTATTAAGCAAGATTATGCACTTCTTTTTCTCTTTGTTCATTGCCTTAAATTTATGTCTTGTAGTTCTGCGGTTGGTCTAAATTACTGACGCTATGTTGCGAAGCGGGGAACCAACGTGTCCAACAAAACCAATAAAGTCACCCCAGAACAGGGAGATATACTATCATTTCGAACGTATCAACCTACTAAATTCCAAATTGTTATAAATTTCTTTGTGCAACTGTTTGATGTTCATCAATTACCACAGGATTTCAATACAGTGATTTTAAAATTTCTATAAGTGTTTGCTTTCTGCCACGACAACCCGACAAATGAATTGACTTTGCACTTTGATCGTCAATATTTCATTTCGTAGACTCTTTTATAGTTTAGCTTATTGTTGACTAACTAGTGACCGCTACTACTTTGTTTTTTTTTGTTGTTGTTGGGGTTTCATTATGAACATATTTAGTAAGTTAGTCTCATAGCTCCAAACACGAAATTAAGCATACAGCGCGAACCTAAAGAAACACACAAAATTCATATCTTTGGTATGTGTCACTTGTCAAAAGAATCCTCGAACAGGTAGATTTTAGTTTTGCAAATGCTACATTTTGTCACTATACCAAAATTTATGACGTCGTTGGTTTTTGAGTTATGACGCCATCATAATTTTTTTTAATGGAAACAGACATTTTTGTGCACTGTTTTTGGTGGCTGATAGTATATTCCTTTAGCTTTCTGGTGACATAAAAAAAAAGATATTATAAAATGACGTTTTATGTAAAAATAGCTTACCTTTCGCAAATGGACTGCAAACGGACTGATAAATCTTGTTGCCTACATTTTTATTTTAACTAGCATGAAAACATTTGACATAAAATCAAAACAAAGAAAATAATAAAAAACAATCACCTTAACAACAGAGAGATACAGGCCTTTTTGTGTAAAGTATCGATAACTTTTTTATTCCTGGAACCACAGCTTTGTGACACTTCTGAGACAGTGTAAAACTAGTGAATGCAATGCCACGTTTAAGTGAAAGAGAACGCGTAGAACTTTTGATGATGATTGGATAGGCTGAGAACTCATCAGGAAGCATGTGATTTTCAATGCCAAGTATTCCGAAAAGCAAATTTCTAGATCCACTGTAGGTAGATTGGTGGCTAGATATAATGAATCTGGCAGTGTAGCTGACTTCCCTCGATCTGGTCGCCCTAGCACAAGCAACGAAACCAAATTAAATATTCTTCTAGAAAGTGGGGAAAACCACCATATTTCGACAAGGCAGCTGGCTTTAAATCATAACGTGAGTCAAACTTCTGTTGTACGTCTATTGAAAAAAGAAAAATACCATCCATACAAAGTGCGATTAATCCACGAATTGAATGAGGACGATCCAGATCGGCGCTTACAGTTTTGTGAACAGTTGATGACCTTGTGCGATGAAAACCCAAATTTTTAAAGAACATAATTTTTTTCTGATGAAGCTACATTTTCTTTAAAGGGGACTGTACATCGGCATAACTGTAGGTATTGGTCACGCGAAAATACTCATTGGACTCAAGAAGCCCATACACAGCGACGAGGTAAAGTAAACGTGTGGGCAGGTATGATTGGTGATCGTTTATTGGGACCTTCTTTTTTTGAAGAAAATCTTACGGCCGCAAGATATTTACAGTTTTTGCGAGTTGAGTTAGTGCTAGCCTTAGAAGTTTTGTTTCAGAATAATGGAGATGAAGATATGCCTGCTGAAAACGTCTGGTTTCAGCAAGACGGGGCCCCACCTCATTTTGGGATAGCAGTGCGTCAGTTTTTAGATGACACTTTTACTGGAAGGTGGATAGGTCGTCGAGGTCCGGTTGAGTGGCCCCCGCGTTCACTGGATTTAACCCCCTTAGACTTTTTTCTTTGAGGTTACTTAAAGCCAAAGGTGTATTTTAATAGACCGAATACCATAAAAGAATTGAAAGACAGAATTGGCTTGGAGATGAGACAAATTGCCCATGAGATGATTCAGAACAGAGTGCAAAGTGTCTACACCCGTCTTGGCCAATGCCACATGATTGGAGAGTCGCAATTTGAGCAATGGAGATGATTTTTTTCTCACAATTACTTATGTAAGGTATCAATTAATAAAAATATTTTTTTCCAAAAGAATGGATTAGGTAATATCAATTTTTTTCATATCACCAGAAAGCTAAAGGAATATACCACCAAAAACAGTAAACAAAAATGTCTGTTTCCATTAAAAAAAAATTATGATGATGTCATAATTCAAAAACCAACGACGTCATAAATTTTGGTATAGTGACAAAATGTAACATTTCCAAAACTAAAATCGACCTATTCGAGGATTTTTTTGACAAATGACACATACCAAAGATATGAATTTTGTGCGTTTCTTTAGGTTCACACTGTATATTCTAACCGCGCGCAGCTAATGCACGAGTTTTCTTACCGCATACCGAATACCTGCAAAGTAGGTCGAATCTACCGAATAGATTATTTGGCGCATCCGTATCATATACATACTCGTCGCAGTAATAGCAAAGACCTTTTCCAAAACAATGTGGGTGATTGCATTGCAAATTTAAACCTAAAGCATGGTCAATTAAACACTCCACCAATATTCTAAGAGCTAAAAGGCAATCATATAAAGATCAGACCGGCTAACGCCCTAATCTCCTCCATCTATGTTTACGGCTTTTAGACATACACCGTTATAGTGGAGTCAATAGAGGCTAAAAATATGCATTATTGCGGAATAATTACGGGAAACTTTTTCCTAAAAACTTTTTATATCACTTTTAAATAGCTTAAAGTAAAAAGTTATAATTGTGACGAAATTGTTTATTAATTATTTAAAGAAGGAAAAACTTTATGTAAAACTAAAATTATTAAAAGTAGAGAAATTTTAAGGCAATTTAACTCAAATTGACACATTAGAGGTTTTCGAGGTCGCCGAAAAAGATTATTATGTCAAGAAAAGGTTACCCAAAATAGCTGATCCAATATGGTCCACTTTTCATTAAAAATGGCGCAACTCGATAAATTTTAAACAAATTTCCCTCGGATTGACACTGTGGGTGTTTTTTAGGTCGCTGAAATAGATTATGATATCAAAAATAATACAGAATTTTAGCAAAAAATCAATGGGGTGGTTTTTAAAATAAAAACGAATACTTCGAGTCCGAACCACAAAAACGTTCAATAAATTTAGTCTCAAAATTCAAAATCGAGGAGCCGATTCCGACTTTGAGTAAGCTCAAAGTACCTCATAAAAAGGCCTAGGCGGGTATCGCCATAGGGGATGTTCGAATTCGTCTCGACGCCAAAAAGGTACCAATACCGTTAGTACGTTTTTTTATAGATGGAAAACCATTGTACTCATATATATAGCTTCTCGAAGCATCCGAAATTCCAGTGCAAAATTAAAAGTGATAAACTTTTCAAAAGTTTGACATACATTTTCCTATTATATCTGACTGGGAGTCAAATTAATTTTTGGAAGCTTACATCTCAATAACCAGGTAAGTGATCTCACTTAAAATTGATATCCAGGGGTTTTAAATGGCGCTGCTTACGTTGATGAAATCGAAATTTGAACAACAAATTCTATAAAACACTTTTTTTTTGAAAAATCGGCTTTTCAAACCTCCTTAAAATCGCACGCTACTGACATATATACATATTACCAAGTTCAAGAAATCACCTTATCGATTTTTTCCTACCACCACCACCAAACTTGATGTTAATCAAGCATCAATTAACGGGTATACAGGGGTGTTGCGATCTTAAGTGGGTCACACCGTATATTTTCCAAAAATTCTTTTACATCAGATTTACTTATTTTGAGGTCCTACTATAAATATATGCTGGATAGGTATGTAAAATAAATTTATTATAAAAGTTACTAACAATTATTTTACCCCCAATTTCACGAATATTGGAGCAAAAAAAAATAGTTTTTTTGTTCTCGTAAAATAAAGACGATTAATTTATTTTAAAGGTAAATCCCCTAAAAGCATTTTAAAGTACACATTTCAAGCTTTAAAAATTGCACCTACGGAAGTTGGTGATGCGATTTAAACCAGAGTAATAGGTGGTTAACGTTAATTATGCATATCACATTTTCTCACTTACTCAAAATTTTGAAATTTTGGAAGTGTACATCTTCAAAAATAATTTTCTTAGATTTTTATCACTCATCGGATCTTTTTATACGTTACTTCAAGAGTAATATGTGAAAGTTCCAGGTTCTTATCTTAAAAAATATAGAAACGGTAAAGCCTTTACCGATTTCATCGGAAATCTCTTTATGTTTCGATTTCATTTATGTACTATTCCTACATACATTCATTTTTATATTTGAAAATATAATAATCCAATAGCCACATGCTTCTTCTTTCATGTACGCTTTGTTGAGCCCAATTTCATTAATTAGTTCAAAAGTTACAACAAATTTGGTGTAGGACGTCCGAGGTCGCGCACTATGCGCATCGTACTTACTTGTCGCCGCGTTCCTTTTTCGTGCGTCAAGGAAAAATCTGGAGCCTACATTTTTGATTGTACAAAAATTGTTCGTATACATTTTTAATGTAAAATTTGCCGTAATTTCGAATGGCGCTATTAGTTTTTTTACGAAAAAATTATTTCAAGAGATATTTGACCAATACTGGCATCTTGTTGGTAACTTTTGGTTTATTGTTCCTATGTTCAGAGATGTATTCTCAAAAGTTACTGCTTCCTGGAATTTTTGCCATGTGAAAATCTCTATTGACTCCACTATTAAGGAGGCTAACACACAGCATTTTGGTGCTTTCGAGATGTTGGTCTGGAGGCTATTGTCATGAATTTGCTGGATGGCCAATAGCACCAACAGCTTAATTTTCTAAGAAATGTGTCTTTAGGATGGTGACAAGGTTCCAATCAGGTATTATCGGAGAGAAAGAGGTGATGGACGACCAAGCAAAAGTACAGAAGATGTAATCGAGAATATTACAGATCTGGTGGAAAACCATTCTTCTCAATCATTGTGAAGGATGTTATAATATCAACCAGACAATTTTATAAAAGGATCTTGGTAGGAGAAATCTTACTAAATTAATTTAGCTTTATCAATCATTATCAAAAGACCTCGTTATGTATGAATTTTTGTGAATGATTAATTTAAATAATGACCATATTCTGGTCATATAGCGACGAGGCATGATTTCATCTCAGTGAATAGTCAAAATATGAGAATTTGAATTACAAGAAATTCACAGAAATACATCGAAACCCTTCCGTATCCTGTCCAAGTTGGTCTCTGGTAAGATTGCATAAAAATCTATTGTTTTTAAGACAATCGTTGTTTTGGCCATGTTATTTGTGAATAGAAACTAAAAGATTAGTATTTAGTAATTTAGTAAATTTGAAGTTCATTTTAGAAAATTTAATAGTCGCCCTGCATATAAACAGTAGAAACTATTTTTCTTACATCTGACCATATTTAGAAGATTGAAGAATCTTGAGCTTAAAAAGTTCAAAACTAGTAAGATTTATGTAAACAATATAAATAAATAACTTTTGCCTTTCGATTCCTACTTTGAAGAAGTTTAATAACATTTTTGTTTCATATTTTGATCGAGATTATAGTTTTAAATCCGTCGCTTACCAAAGGAAAGTATTGCAAAATAGATTACGAATACTAAGGCAATTCCGTCATTCTGTCTGTTCGCGCTATATTTTCAAAACTATTTGACGGAAAAAAATCGTAGCTAGTTGAAGCTATTGGAAACGAAGAAATGAAATATACTTTCAGTGAAAAATATACAGGGTGTTTCTCTTAAATAAATAATTAATCAAAAATAGGACAATAATTTTTGTCACAAAATTAACACAATTGTTAACGAAGAAGCCAACTATATTTTTAGTGAAAAATACAGGGTACTCGCAAACATAAATGATGGACTAAAATAATATTTGGAATGCGGTTGTCACTATTGCCACATAGAGAACATGACACTCTTATTTACAAAAATCTACACGGTGGTCACCCAACAGAAAATATAATTAATAAACAACCTAGCCATTTTACTCTTAACTCTACCGATTTACTGCAATTTTTATATAATTGTTACACATTCTATAGAACACTCTTCGCAGTATTTTTATAAATAATATTAGTTAGATATTCTTTGTTTAATTACAAAACATTTAAAATAGATTTTTATTTTATTTAAATAATTAATAACTTTTTTATGTATTGATCAACAGAGTTCTTCTTCCAGCTAACACTAACTTACTGTCCAAATTTCAATACAATCGGACTTTTCATTCTTAAGTTATCGTGCTTACACTGAACGTGATGGACAGACAGAGAGACGGTCATACAGTTTTTAAAAGTTGGTCAGAATTCGATTACCAACACAATGATATGAAATTTTTTCTCTACGAGCGATTCTACAGTTTTTAAAAATGTGCCAATCAAATGCAATATACTCTTCGTTTTATATTTCCGAAGAGTATAATAAAGGGTGCAAATAGATAGACTAAAAACCAATTTGCATTTTTTAAATAAAAAACTTGATATGAATAGGTAAGTTAGGTGCCTAAATCGCACAGGTTAGATTCAGATATAATGTTCTTTTTCTGCTACCGACTGCTTGTGAAGCAGGAAAACTAAATGAAACTTAGAGAAATATGTGTAATGAAAAGCATTATTTATTAATGAGACTTTTGAGGAGTGCCTCAACGGTCAGTCCTAGGGCCACTCTTGTTTGTATTGTTTGTAAATGATTTGTCAGAAATTGTAGGTGGTAATAATCTAACTCTATTCGCCGATGATACATCTCATTTAAGTGTGAATACTGATATTCCAAACCTAAGGGAGACAACACAAACTATGTCAAATAAGCTTACAGCGTGGTTTTATAACAATAAATTATTAGTTAACAAGGACAAAACAGTATTTATACATTTTACACCTAGATTAATGCAATATAATGAAAGCAGTTTGTTAAAGATAGATGATATGTCCCTGGAACAAGTACAAACTACAAAATTTTTAGGAGTGTATATAGATAACGCTGGGAATACCATACAGACGTTCTTTGTAAAAAGCTGGCATCGGTTTGCTTTCCATTATATCGTTTAAGGGATATTGTTAATAGATGCGTTAAATTGTCATTTTATTATGCGCAATTTTATTCTAGATTAACTTACGGCATAATTTTTTGGGGCTCTTCACATCATATGGATAGAGTTTTTAAAAGGCAAAAACGGGCAATTCGATACATATCTGGTATAAATAGATATTCTTCATGTAAAAATGTATTTAAAGAACTGAAAATTTTACCTGTTGCGTGTGTGTATACTGTATATATTAGAAATAGTATTGTTTGTAAAGCTTCACCTAGAAGACTTCTTAATGAATAATTTTTACCATGATTACCAAACTCGTAATCAAAATGATTTACAGATTCCCATTCATATTTTATCAATATATAAAAAGAGTCCCAGATTCATAGGAATAAAACTGTTCAACAAGTTGCCACACTGCATTAAAGACATTACTTCAATTAAAAGTTTTAAAAATGCTGTAAAAAATGTTTAAGTAGAAAATTGTTCTTATTCCGTGTCTGACTACTTACATCATGAATTTTAAATATTCACTAGTACAATTATTTCTATGTAATTATTTTGCACCACGTGTACATATTTTGTATGTTGTATTTTGTACTTAGTATTTTAGTATTTTATATTTTGCATTTTGGTTTTTGTACTTTGTATTTTGTATTTGTATGTTGTATTTTGTATTTTAATTTCGTATTTATATTTTATAGTGTTGACTATTTATGACAATTATTTCTATGTAATTATTTTGCACCACGTATAGATATTTTGTATGTTGTATTTTGTACTTAGTATTTTAGTATTTTATATTTTGCATTTTGGTTTTTGTACTTTGTATTTTGTATTTGTATGTTGTATTTTGTATTTTATATTTTGTATGTTGTGTTTTGTATTTTGTATTTTATATTTCGTATTCTGTATTTTGTATTTTGTATTTTAATTTCGTATTTATATTTTATAGTGTTGACTATGTATACCTACCTTGAATGTTCTTATGTCAATATTTTTCTCTTGACTTGTCCCATGTCATGTGTTTTACGATCACTTGGACAATAAATATTGTTATTATTATTATTATTATTTTTTTTTTTTTTCACTTTGTTCTCAGCTTTGAAACTGGGTAGTATTCGCCTATCCTTTTTGTAGTGTCGAGGACAAGGCTATACAGAGCGGCATGGGGAGATAATTCAATCAGTCCCATGCAGCCCAGTTGTTAAGAAATTTTCTAACGATGTGGCAAGTTTGGAGAATGGCAGCCTTTTGTATTTCCATGTACAGAGATCTTCTTAGGCCTATTTTTTCGAGGTTATTCGTAAGATGCTTTGTCATCACTCCAGTGGCGGATATATTATTATTATTATTATTATTATTATTATTATTATTATTATTTTTTATTTCAATTCTCTCAGCGTTTTTATGCTGGTATTGGAAAGAAGTGCGAGCCTGAGCCAAAACATCTTCAATCCTCTAAGAATTTGCGGGTGATGCGTGTGGTGTTCAGAATGACGGCTTTCTGCATTACTTTGAACAGATTGGAGTCCAGTCCTAGGGCTTTGATGTTATTTCGTAGGCCTGACGGTATGATTCCGGTGGTCGAGATTACTATT
The DNA here is from genome assembly GCA_963583905.1 of Stenurella melanura. Taxonomy (NCBI): domain Eukaryota; kingdom Metazoa; phylum Arthropoda; class Insecta; order Coleoptera; family Cerambycidae; genus Stenurella; species Stenurella melanura. The sequence continues at coordinate 74,871,291 of OY757310.1, read as the reverse complement.
GGCAGAATTTGTACCTTGTCTAACTTCCAGATTCGCTTAATTTCAAATTTTAGCTCCGTGTATTTCTGCATCTTCTCGTCGATTGTGTTTTGCAGATTGTGGGTGTTAGGGCAAGCTATGTCGATTAAAAATGCAGTTTTGTGTCTCTTATCCAAGAATGTGATGTCTGGTCTATTGCAGTGCACGGTCTTATCAGTTGTTATTGTGCGGTCGTAGTATAATTTGAAATCTGCACTTTTCAATACTGCTTCTGGAGTGTATTTGTAATATGGCACTTGTTCCGTTAAGAGACTGCTATGGTTAGCCAACTCTTGGTGGATTATGTTGGCTGCCTGGTTGTGTCGATGAAGATAGTCAGTCTGTGAAAGTCTGCTGCATGCTCCCACTATATGCTGAATGGTCTCGGGCTTCTCGTGACATTTTCTACATCTGTCGTCTGTTACGTGTGCGTTTTTAATTATGTGTTTTTGATAGTTTTTAGTATCAATTACTTGGTCCTGGATCGCGAGGAGAAATGCTTCTGTCTCTGGAAATAGATGACCGCATATTAACCACGCGTTCGACGCACTTTTGTCGACCTCATTGCGATCAAGATCATGCGGATGTCTACCATGCAGAGCCATACTTTTCCACTCTTGTATCTTTTCCCCGTTTGTTTGGACGATTTCGTTTACCTGATGGTCGGTGTTATTGAGGTTGAGAGGTGTGTAGGAATTGTCTGCCAGACAAATGCTTGCGTGAAGACTGGAGTCATGCTTTCTTTGATGGAAGTATGTTCTTAGAGCTTATTATTATTATTATTATTATTATTATTATTTTTTTTTTCACAGACATATGTCCGGTGTGTCCAGATATCACCGGGTCCGTTGTGGACCAAGGTTATATCGGTTGCTGTAGATATTTCCGCACAATATGACAGGTACCCAGTATCGCTGCTTTTTGGGCTACCTCTACAAGTTTGATGCTTAAGCCGATTTTCTCCAGGTATTTACAGAAGTTCCTCTCAACTAGGCCATTTGCTGATATTATGAATGGTATGACATGGGCTTCCCTTAGATTCCATATTGCCTTAATTTCGTGCCTTAGGTCTTGGTATTTAGTTATCTTTTCAGTGACCGACTTTCTAATATTATCATCTACGGGGATCGCTATGTCTATTATCCAGGCTGTTCTTTCATTTTTGTGTATTATTATTATGTCCGGTTTATTATGAGGTACTACACGATCAGTTATAATCATTGTATCCCAGTACAATTTTGTCTCTTCACTTTCGAGTATGGCAGATGGTCGGTATTGATAATACGGTGTAGTTTCTTTTATTAGTTTTGCCTTTATGCCTAGAGCCTGATGGATGATTTTAGCCACATCATTATGCCTATTCAGGTATTCCCGCGGTGCTATGAAACTACAGCCTGCTACAATATGCTGTATGGTCTCAGCTTTTTCATCGCAGATCCTACATTTATCCGATCTTATATCCTGCCTCAGTATATACTTTAAGCGATTTCGAGTAGGTGCAACTTGGTCTTGAATGGCAGATATTGCACCCTCTGTTTCGAGATCCAGCTTTCCTTTCATGAGGTATGTCGTAGATGCTTTGCTATCAACATGGTCATTTTTTAATGCTGATGCGAATCGCCCGTGCAGTATTTTACCTTCCCACTCTATCTTTAGTTGTTCTAGATAGTCATTTCTTATTTCTGGTGGTGTTCCGGATAGATTTAATGCCGAGTAGTTCTTATCTATGCGTGATATTGCTTGATGCAGAGGTAGGTTCTTATTTTTAAAATACATATGTAGTTTGAAGGAGTGTTTCTGATGTGCTCTTTCTAGGTTACACAGGCCTCTACCACCCATCCGTCTGGGTAGATAGAGCCGACAACAGGAGGACTGTGGATGATGGCTACGATAAGAGGTAAGTATTGTTCTCACCATCCTGTCTAACCTTTCCAAATCAGTGTTGGTCCATCTTAAAACTCCAAATGTGAATGTTACCACCGGCATGGCCCATATATTGATTGCTGTTATTTTATTGATGGCATTCAATTCCGTTCTTAATACTTTCTTAATTCTGTGTCGTAGCTCATCCTCTGCCTTCTTTTTCATTTGAGTGTTATCTATAGTCAGTCCTTGTTGAAATCCTAGATATTTATAGGTTGTTCCTGTTTCCAATTCATTTATTTCCGTAGTGTCCATAAGCTGTACACTTGCTTCATTGCTCACTTTCCCTCGTTTCATATGCAAAGTTGCGCATTTCTCAACTCCGAATTCCATCTTGATAGCCCGACTAAACCTATTTACCAGTTCTAATAATCCTTGTAGTTGTTCTGAATTACTAGCATATATCTTGAGATCATCCATATAGAAGGCATGTGATATCCTATGTCCCCCATCCCTGTCCACGCCAAACCCATATGAGCTTTGCCTAAGCATTTCACTCAATGTGTTCAGCGCAAGACAAAACCATAGGGGACTCAAGCTATCACCCTGAAAGATCCCTCTTTTTATCTCTATTATGTCAGTTTGGTACGATGTCTCCTTCGTTCTAATCAGCAAACGTGTTTTCCAGGACTGCATCAGATGTTGGAGCAGTGTTATGATTCTGTCATGTACTTTGTATAAACGAAGTGTTTTTATCAGCCAAGTATGTGGAACCGAATCAAATGCTTTTCTGTAGTCAATCCACGCGACTGAGAGGTTTCGGCTTTTACTTTTTGCATAACGCGTAATGATTGTGTCGATGACCAACAGTTCTTTACAACCTTGTGAACCTTTCTTGCATCCATTTTGTTCATGGGCTAATATGTTGTTTACATTTACGTGTGTTTCTATCTTCACTTTAATGACCGATGTTAATATCTTGTAAAGGGAAGGCAGACAGGTAATAGGTCTGTAATTTTTTGGCAGGCTTAGATCCCCAGACTTTGGCAGCATTATAGAGTATCCTTCTGTGAGAAATTCAGGTACAGTTGTTGGATCATACAATATTGTCTGGAAATGTTCAGCAAGTTTTTCGTGCACACTGCTGAAATTTTTCCACCAGTAATTTTGTATTTTATCTGGCCCAGGACATTTCCAGTTACCCAGGTTTCTTAATGCCACTTCAATATCTTGCCTCGTTATACCTTCCATTTCCATTTCCGGTACATTTCTAAGTCGCGCTTCCTCATCTGATATCCAGTATTCATTATCTATATGTTTGACGGGCTTGGACCAGATGTCTTTCCAATAATTTACCAGATTTTCTTTTTGTGGGGGGGTCTTGTTTACCATTTCACCTCTGTCCTTCTCAGAGAGTGTTTTGTATATTAACCCTTGGTTTTCACTAAATATCTTATTTTGCGAATACCTTTTTATCCTCTTGTTATATCGCTGTAATCGGGTTCCTAATGCAGCAACCTTTTGTTTCAGGATATCTACATACATAGTCAGTTTTTGGCGATAGGCTGGATCCGTTGATTTAATGGACGCAGATTTTGCTATAGCTCTTACAGTATTTTTCAGTTTCTTACTTGTGTTAGTCGTAGCTTTGAGATATGTGTTTATTGGTCCAATTAATTTTCTGTATTTGTTTATTTTTGTTTCCAGCCGCCTCCTCCATGGTGGTATATAGTTCATACTTCTAGTTTTCCCTTGATTTCCAGATATTCCCAAAAACTTGGTTACAGCATAGGCAGCGCAGTATATAAGATTATGGGTGTCTTGCAGCGTCTCACATTCCCGAATTTTCCCTTGCAAGATTCTGTTCATACATTTCACAGCCTCATATGATTTTTGGTTATAATTAATTTTGGGAATTGCTGATCTTGATGTTGGTGGAATACCTGTAAATTCTAATTGGGCTTTCTCCATCTCCAGTCTTAGTTTCTCGCTATTTATGTCCTCTGCTGGGTTTTCTACATCCGTTCTGCCTTCATATTCGTTGTTATCAATTTGTTGTGGTGGGTTTATTTCATCCTCCTGGACTGCATCTTCATTTGTGTTTAACGATTCCCTCACTTGTTGCTTTATAGTTTGCAACTCTGCTTCGGTTAGAGCTTTCCTTCTTAAAATAGATCTGACTTGATCAGAAAGTCTTTGGCTATCATAGTTTAAATCAGGGAACTCCTGCAACCATGCGTCACAGATACGGTCTCTATAGCCTGTGACATCTTCTTCACATCTACTAGCTATATATTATTATTATTATTATTATTATTATTATTATTATTTCTAAAAACATCCAAATGGCGCGGCGCATTGTGGGTCTGAAAAAAAATTTACCATTCAAAATTCTCTACAGCTTTTTATTTTTGTCCAGTCGTAATATACATATGTTTAAATAATCGTCAGACTGGCTACAAAACTGTCGAGGTAGATTTTTGAAAAAATCGAAATTGAACTTACATAGTGGTGCTGAAAAAAAAATTACGATTCGTAATTCTCTACAACCTTTCATTTTTGTCCAATCGCAATATATATATTTCTTTAATAATCACCAGACTTCTGGCTACAAAACTGTCGAAGCAGATGTTTGAAAAAAATCGAAACAGAACTTACATACGTCGTTACAGTTGATCAAAATTGGTCGAATAAGCAGAAAAATCAAAATAATTACATAAATTGACCAAATTACGGCTACTTTTCTCTTTTCTTAGTCGGTATTGAGTAAATAAATAAGAATATACTCTAACGAAAGTGTCCTGAAGTTTTTCACCAAAAAATTGAACAAAATATGGTCTAAATCAGTCAGAAGTAGAAAATATTCTCGAATTATAAAAATATTTAATTTCTTTATAGAAATATTTTATTTCTACTTATTCTAAAACACATCCCAGATTGGCAAAAATGGCAAGCTAAAAGCTTAACATAAATTTAAAATGACAAATAAAATGACCAAAATTATTATGCAGCAGAAGATAGTTTCGAAAGTTAATAAAATTCACTTTTAAGTGAACTATAGGTCAACTATAACAACGTATGTAAGTTCAATTTCGTTTTTCTTCAAAAAGTTTTGTAGCCAGAAGTCTGACGATTATTTAAAAAAATATATATCGCGATTGGGCAAAAATGAAAGGCTGTAGAGAATTTTGAATGGTAGTTTATCTTCAGCCCCACTGCGCGGTGGTCATATTTAATTTTCGGCACTTAAATGACTAGCACCAGTTATTATGTTGCTTTCAATCTGAAAAGTCTAATCTAATCTATGACCACAAAATGTGGCATATTTCATTAAAAAAAGCCCTTTGGTATTATTTGCCTTGTATTAAACCTACTATAGATAAAAACAAGTTATTTTTAAATTGCAAGGTTTCTGTGAGTAAAATAGAAATATCAGCTTTAATCACCTCCTGATGACGTCAATATGATTTGCGAAATGTTCATCGATTGTTAGTATTGAAGTATTGTGTTCAGGTGTTTTGGTCTTTGTGGAAACTAGTTCAGAGACCGCGTCACATCGAATGTTCCAACCCCCTCCAGGAATAGAAATAAAATCGAATTTTCTTAGTCTTATGCTAGGCAACATTGACGCTCTAAAGGAACCGTTCTCATTTCAATCCGTTGATATTCTTGATATAAATTTTTATTCATTTATTCTCTACTGAAAGGGAAACTGGGACTTCAATTGCAGTATAACGTTTCAACGTGAAATAGGCGTAATAACTAAAACACCACTTTGCACTACAATTGAAAGTAATACTTTCGCACCTCGTTTTCGAATGCCTACGTTATATAGTCGAAAGGATCCAGTCTGCAACTTTAATGACCAATATTTTATCGAATTCACGTCCTTCTCTGTATTTATCGCCAATTTGGGAGCAATGCAGGTAAATTTACTCGTTATTTCTCTACCCCTTTTATTAACTCGCTAAATGTGTCGATCCACATGAATACCAAATTGATTGTAGTCCAGTCAATGAATGCCCAAAAGGTGGTTGTGGAGGACATGGTCGGGAACAGAATTTTTGAAATCAGGGTTGTGTTTGGAATAGTTAAGAGGTAAACACACTAAAAGTTCCCGGATCTACAAGGTGAGCGGGGTGCAGGGGGCACGTATAATGCCACCCCCTCCCCCTTATATTTCTAAAACGATGTAATCAAAATCAAAGCCAATAAAATTTTCTACAAGCTTGTTACTACTAATTACTTCCACATCCACGTATAGTCCATTGAAATGTTACAAAATTTTGGCCGCACCTTTCTTTTGATGTTTAGGGTGGTCAGTGTGAGCATAAAACTCAGACTTCGGAATTGAGAGATTAAAAAAATTACCTGGGTGACTTTTTTAACCTCAAACTTGCAAATACTTCGAATAATAAGCTACGAAAAAATGTTTGAAACAAAAGTTGTAGAACTGAATAGGAGCAGTTCGGCGGTATATGTGATTTAGGTCATTCAAAGTCAAATTCGTTTTTTTAAATGGGAACCTCTATTTTTATTGTAAATTCGGATTATCTGACTAAAAATAGACTACTTCTGTTCGAAACATTTTTTCTAAAATTGTCATTCTTTTTAAGTTCTCCGGCGAGGAAAATTCAAAATATTAGAAATTTGCTATTTTTTTACTTGAAAAAGAAGTTTGGACAAAAATTGCGAGAGATAAAAGAGTCTGGAATCCCAGGAATGTTCTCAGATTTTTTCAGAATTTTCTAATGCCCTCTTTGATGCACTTGATCCATTTGCAGCGTCCTAATACCTCTCCAAAGAGAAGAAATTTAAAAAATGAGTAGGGAAAATTGTTCGCAATATAATGTTCTACAAAAAACATCTCATGTATTTTTTCAATAAAATCAATAGAAAAAAAAGTTATAACCCTTAAATGATATTTCTCTTGAATATTTTAGTCTATTTTTCATTTTCAGTTTTACGATAAAAAGTACCTAGACCAAGATTATGGAGAATTCAATTCTCTACAAAAGTCTTAAACATTTCTGTAAGACTTACAATTCTCAAGATATCGCAGAGAACTAAAAGAAAAGCTATGTATAAAAATATTAATGACATTTTTGCATTCTTCCGATAACCTAAATTTTGGATATGCTAGCAAATTAAAATCCTAAAATGAATTTGTCTAATTTTTTATTTGACAATTCTCATTCTAACACTAGCATCCACACAGTCCCCTACGGCTATGCAGATTAAACTAGTATCTACATAACCCGGTCATGAAGATTCAGTTAAAATCGAGAACAAAGGCCTAACATGAATATATTTACCTACCTTGTCTTAAAAATTTCAAATGGATTTAATTTTCATGAAATCTATCATTCTGCTTCTTGAAAATGCTTAGCCTTTGAAACGTTTTTCGCCCTTATTCTGGAGCCCATCAGAAAAATATAAAGCCACTCATAAAGATATTTCATGCAAAACCAACACAATCTCTATGAATAAGTATGAAATAATTATATTTGGAACCCTAGTAGCACAAATATTGCACCAATATATAATCCATATAGGACCAATATATGAATATTGGTCCTATATGGATTATATATTGGTCCAATATGTTGTGCTACTAGGGAATTGATTGATAAAAACAACAGATCTTCACCTATCTATTAGCTAACTAGTATGGGAGTCTATATACTCTATGCATGTTTAAAAGTGAATTATTACAAATAATAATTCACCTTTAAATCGCAGAGAAACTGTTTACGGCCCCTTTTTCAAGATGGCGACCAAATGAGCGGGGGGCTTTCAACCCTGAACACCGAGTTTAATACTCACACTGACCCCTTCTAGATTTCAGATTTTTTAAAGTTGGAAGAGCTGGCGATTGGCCTTGCCTGCTGCAACCAGTATAGTTCTATTGTAGTACTCCTTTTTTTGTACCTTAGGGCTCCTTATCCAGACATGGTCCTTACAAGACTTCGAGTCTGTTTATAAAGATATTCTGGGTAAAGTTATCAGTCCTTCGTTTCTATTTTCTCGCTAAGCCGTCTCAGTCCAGTCAAGGCTATTACAGCTCATGACATGAATTGACGTACCCGAACGAAAACTCACCCATCGATGTGTTGGACCTGACCGACGTTGATTAACTTCGCTGATCGAGTGCCGGCACCTAAACCGGTCACCGTACAAGGAACCGTTGACCCCCCCCTAAACATCAAAAGGAAAAAAATCTTGTCCTACCCAAAATGCAAGGTCAATGTAACATTTCAATGGACTAGTAGTGGAGTTGAACAGTAATCGTAAAAAAAATTTCAAAAATTTTTCTTGATGAAATAGGGTTAAAATGACATGAAACGTCGAGATTTTCAATCTGAGTAAAACAATTTTCTGTCTGTCCCTCTGTATTTTTTTTGTTCGCACGCTTTCTGTGGAACGGTTTAAGATATTAACTTGAAATTTTGTATACGCATGTAATATAAGAGGATCTGGAACTGGATTGCTTTTTGAACAAATCCGGTGAAGGATCGAGGGGTAAATAGGGGTGAATGGCGGAAAATAAGTAAGGCAAGCTGGTAAAAGTACAGAATATTGGGAATTGTTATATATACTGGAAGCGAAGGCTTCAGATTTTTTTTGTCACATTTTCCAACCTTTCCATCACCCTCACTCCCTTATTAAAGGGGTTGATAAAATGAAATTGAGATATTCACTTGAAATTTTGTACACGCATAAATTATAACGACATTTGCAACTAGATTATATTTTGAGATGATTACGTTGAAGGATTGGTGGTTATTTAAGGGTAAATAGGGGAATTTAAGTAAAGCAAGCTGGTAAGAGTACAAAAACTTGGGATTTGTTGTAAATACTAGAAGCGCCGGTTTTAGATTTTTTTTATAACATTCTTCAACCCCGCACTCCATTATTAAAGGAGCTGATAAAACTAAATTGAGATATTCACTTGAAATTCGGTACAAGTATGTATTATAACGACATCTGAAACCAGATTATAGTTTGAGATAATTTCGTTGAAGGGGTGGAAGTAGGTAGAGGTGAATAAGGAAAAATGAGTAAAGCAAGCTGGTAAGAGTACAGAAACTTGAGATTTGGTGTATATACTAGAAATCAAGGCTTCAGATTTCTTTATATTTTTCAAGCTCTCCCCCTTTCACTCAATAGTTTCAGTAGTTTGCAAAATAGCTAGATTTAAATTATGTTAATCTTCCTATGTTGCAGTTTTAAATCTAGCTATTTTGCAAATCGTTGAAATTATTGAATGAAAGTTCATGGTAATAGTCTTGTTATGATACTACTTAGGTAATCTTATAGTTTTTTTTGAATATACGTACTAAAAAAAAGTTATGGGCAAAAATAATAAATATTTCCCTATCGGATGTCTCTTTCTAGGGAACGGCCACCTTAAAATGAGTTATTATTTGTTACTTTACCTTCAAATGATCAAAAGTTATAGCAACTTGAAGTGTTTGGACAAAATTACAGAAACCGAAAGAAAACCATACATTGCATTTTCTCTTCATTTAAGGGTTTTATGTATTTGTACATAAGGTGTATATTGTATATCTATACCATGAAATCTGGGGAGAAGGTAATTTTACTATAAAAAATAATTTATTAAAATTGCATTTCGTGAGGCGAGAACTAGACGATAATGAATTTTTCAGGACAACAAATATGTAATTTGGAGTACCATAAAATGCTGGTGTAATAGAATATAGTTTAAATAAATATGCTAAAATATATTTGAGATATTTGACTTCAGTACCCTCAGTAACTTGCAGTTGAATAATTATTTGTTCTTTATTAAAAAATATATTAAAAAAAAAAATTGCGATGTACTTAGAACCTTGTGGAAGTTTAAGGTTAAATTTTGATTTTAAATTGATCTAATATTTCATTAGAGGCTATTCGACCAACACACATTTTTGTTAAATAATTAAAGACTAAGAAGTAAAAAATAAAATTATATAAAAAAAATATAAAAGAAATATTTTATTTAAAAATAAATGTAAGTACTTATTAAAAAGTAAAAAATATATTTTTTTAAATTCGTACATTTGGAAACCAAAAGCTTTGAGGAAGGCCATATGATACTATTACATAGTTACTTTGCTAAGCCTTTGTATGTATGTTAGATTTTCGGCTTGATAATAGTATCAATTATATTCCAAATATTATTGTCTTAATTAACTAGTTTTTAGGATGACCACATTGACCGCAGTGTATATTTATTAAGGTACCTGCTGTACTTTGGGTGAACATTGTAAGGGGTGGTCTCTTAAAACAAATAATTAGGAGACGACGGATGACCATAATATTTAGAACGTAGTTGTTATTGCCCAGGAGGAACCCTTGCTTTTGGTGAATATTATACAGGGTGGCCACTTTAAAAAAAAAAATTAGGAAATAGAGGGGAATAATATTTGGCACGTAGTTGTCGCAATTGTCAAGGAGGAAATTTGCTATACTTTTGAAGAAAATTATACATCAGCCTGTACTAAAAAAAAGTAATTACTAAACAATCGAGGACAATAATATTTGGAGTCTAGCCGTCACAGTTAGCAAGGAGCGAACCTGCTATAACTTTGGAAAAAATTATACAGGGTGGTCACATTTAATAAACAATTAGGTAACGATGGAGGACCCTAACATTTAGAATGAAGTTGCCAGTTACAAAGGAGGAAAGCTGCCACATTTTGAATAAAATCATACAGGGTGATCACTTTAGAAAAATAATTATTATCCAGATAATAAAAATTAATCAGTAACATAAATTAATACATTAATTAATAGGGTGAAGATATTTCCCAATAAAAAGGCATTTTATAGACATAAAGCGTTTTTAAATTGTAATAGTGGCTAAAATATTAAAACACATGTTGTCTGTCCTGACACATTATTTAAATAACACCAATAAAGTATCCTACCTTATGTAATATTATTATCATATATTTGAAATTGTCAAAAAGTTTTGATTATTATATTATGCCCTCTTACTATATGTATATGAAACTCTAGTAATTACAAAAAATAAAACTGTTTAATACTTATGAATATAAATTACTTTATATACGTAGAAGGTGGTAGCAACTATTTCCATATTTTTTTATTACATGCATGTTGTACTTTCAGTACATGAGTTCAGTAACAGACAACACGTACATTTAATTTCACTAACACTTGAAGTTTTGTTTGTACATCACTTTTCGTTTAGCTGAGAATTTAAATTTTCCCAGCATCTGCGTCAACCTCGTACCTAGATACAACACTACGGAGTTATCGATTTAAGAACTTCTCGAAAGTTCTAGAGTTTTCTTAAAGTTCTCCACAAAATAAACCACTGCAATAGCTTAACAGGAAATTCTGAGGGATATCGTGGATTTGTAGGAATGGAGAAACCGATATGGCACGGTTCTCTTAGAAGAAGTTATGTATGTTATATTTACTAATTTGCTGAGATAAGTAAATATTGTACATGTTCAGTTAAGTTTCTCATGTCAGTAAATATGTATTTCGGAAATATAAAAGAAGTATACAATATTAACAAACTGCTAATAACAAAAGTTTCATGTTGGAAGAGCAAAAATGCCTTGTTTGCAAATATGGCCATTTCAGAAACAATCCTAATGCCCTTTAGCCAGTGCCCGTATGTGATCTCGTAGGATTATTTGTGATTAAATATTGAGCTGAAAGTTTCAGAAAAGTATTTACTTTGTAATACTCTTGATAAAGGCTTAACAAGCTGAAACATACGTAGAGTATTTAAAATATATTGTTTGATTCATCTAAAAGCAGTGTTTAATTTATAATTAACAATTAGTTTCAGAAAAGCATGTGGAATCCGAAAATCGATGGTGGACAGCTGGTAATTGTGGCATGGGGTGGCAATACACCAACAATGCCTGGTTCCCTTGATGAAGTAGTAACGCACTCACAAATATTAAAAGAAGTTATTCTAAAATTCCATATGTTAACAGACTTTACGAAAAATTGTCACTTATGTTGACTAATGAGAATATCGCCATAGCATACAAAAATGAAAATACAATATCGCAATGATATATAAAACAAAGACGCCCAAATTAGGGAAATCTAATGTGATATATGAAACACTGACTGTAGTAGCGTACACATTGGTCAGACAAGAAGGTAGCTAAAAGACAGAATAAAGGAACATGAATATGTGGTGAGAACATCACACAGCACAAAATGAATCACACATATAGCATTTGTGGAAAACATATGTCAAAATCTCATGATACATCGGAAAATTAAATTATCTCTTTCAGGATCTATATCTTTTTCGGATAATAAGGCACAGTATCTATTTATGGATATATGTTTTTATAAAACAATTATATGTATAAATCCAAGAATTCATTAATAATATTTCAAAAATATAGGCCTATGTAAACTTGGCAGCTTGCACATTACACTGGAATTAATTTCTTTAACTCAAAAGATCCCAGCCATGAATTGAACTTGAGAAATTAGGAATATGGTAAATAATATCTGATCTTGCAACATCATAGAGTATACGACACCTTAGAAACATAAAAAATGTTTGAAGATTTTAATCAAAAGATTTTTTGAAATCAATGAACGATGGATGGAATTGCTGTCTACAATGCAGTGGCATACACTTATATCAGTTTTATTATCATCTAAGAGATGGCGCCACCGTACTCGTTAGAAACCTGTACTGAAGTTCAGCATTCATTACAGAGATGGCGCTACTCTAGAAACGATTGGACTATTCGAGAAATGTCATCTGTGGGTATAAAAAGATTATCGGGTCAGCAGCGCGAAGAAGTTCTGAAGAGTTCTGAGTGAAAGTGATCAGAGAAATGAGTTATCAAGTAACAAATAATGTTTAGTGTTATATTAGTGAAGAGGTATTGCGAGGAGTTAGTCAGTTAATAAGTAAGTGTTACTATCGTCTTGTGTTATTATTTCCGCACCCACGAGTTGGGGGCTTTTACTAGGGGGTGCAAATAGGTAACAATATGTTATTGTTCACCGTTTCCATTATAGTTCCACTTCTCGCAAGAATCATTCAAAATCTACCTCTTCGCAATTTGCTCAAGTTGACATAGTAAGCTTCTCACTCTAGGTTTGTAGGACGTTCTACCCTTCATGACATTAAATTAGGTGTAGCGGAGCAAAAAAAAGGACATTGATATGCGTAGTCTTGTAACAGAAGTATTATGATTTCATAAATTCTGGGGTATCAGGAGGAATATCTGAGTTTTCGACTTCGAAAGTCTATTGCGTTTTTTCTATAAACAGTTTTGTTTTTTGAACAGTGTTGTTTAGGTAAAAAGGTGATTGTCTCTCATTCTAGAGGTCCGATCGGGAAAAACAAAAACCAAAATATTCATAATTAAAATTCCAACAAATGTGCGTTGGCTCATTTGAGTACGTACATAATATACAAAATTGATTGAACTCGGCAAATAGCGCTTTTTTTCGTCTTAACGAACAGGGATGCTAAGAGTTCCGATCGGCTTCAAGCTTTTAGAAAATATACCTTTTGTTGAAAACAAAACTCCCTGAAATTTTGGTGCTCAAATATTGAACCCTCTGGACACAAATGAAACTGTTATTAAAAATTTAAGTTGCCCACCATTTTATACTATTAAGTCCATAATGGAGATACTTTTCTTTCAAAATGATCTCGATGCCAGCTTTCCGATGATATTAGGAAATTTTTTAAAAAAATAATTTTGGCCATTTATTTATAAACCAAATAACAAAAAACTGATTTTTTCGGCCCTTTTGAAAAATCTTTTACAGAAAAGAAAGAGAATTGCGAGAATTTAATTTAAAAAAAATGTCAATTCTCGTCTATCTGAACTTTTTCAAAATGGTCGAAAACTTGCATTTGTTGTTATTTCGCTTATAAATAAATGCAAAAAATTTGCCAAAATTACTTATTAAAAAACTTTTTCTAATCTAATCGGAGAGCTCGCATCGAGATCTACTTTTTGAAAAAAAAAAAGATCCATTTTGAACTTAACGGCATAAAATGGCCGGCAATTAAAATTTTAGATAACAAAGAACCGGAGATATTTACCTTTTTACCTAAAAAAGCGCTGTTCAAAAAACTAAATTATTTATTATTTAAAAAACAACGAAATAGCCTTTCAAGTTCAAAACTCAGGTATATATACTCCTGGTGATACCCCAGAAGGTATGAAATCATAATTTTGCTGTCACAAAACTATGCATATCTTATCCCTTTTTTGATACTCTTTTACTACACTAGTGCGCATGTACTTTTTAAAATCAGAAATTATTACATGAAATTATCTTGCTGAATCGTAAGACTCTAAATAAACCTTTAACTAAACGATGTGAAGGGTAAAGATGACCAGAATAGAAACACTAGTTGACAGATATGGAATTAAAAACCGTGGTTGGCCTTACAAAAACATTCACACGTAAATTGAGAGGAGAGATCTATAAATTTGAATTAGTTAAACGAAATTGCATGCATATGTATAATTCTCAACATGTAAACTCTGTTAGACCCATCGTTGGCAATTAGAATACTGTGTATAACTTTAATCCTTCATGTGGAAAATTTACTTTGTAATTGTAACATCATACTATTGGATCATTTTCAGTCTATTTTGTAAAATATGCCTAGTGACTGCTGTTGCGTTAGACAATAGTTGCTCCCGCATTTGTTAAAAATTAGAATTTTAATAGCGTTTATTAAATCGAATTAAAATGATTGTTTACTGTGTCAAAAACTATTTCCTTTACAATTCCTGCCATCCCAATATTTCAAGTTGCACCAGAAACACCATAATAACAACGTGTTGTTTTTTTATCTAGTTTACGCAAAAGTGACATATTTGGTCATAATGACATTACTGTTGGTAATGAAATCTAGGTATGTATAACATACAGCGTGTCCTCCGATTGAGTTCGCTATAGATGAAATGGACAAAAAAATTTCGATTTTTTTTTTCATTTGGAGGGCTACCCCTGCTTATTTAAAAAGTTATTTTAGGTGGACTTTTGTTTTTTTTTAAATCACGTAGGTCATGACAGTTAAGCAAAAATGAATTTCTTGTTAGGTAAATTACCTTTTCTGTAAAAGATACAGCAAAATGTCATTAAGGAAAGTTATTCAGATTAAAAAGTTATAGTCCTGTGCAAAATTTCAAAAATATACGCCTACTTTGATGATTTTGACTTTTTTAATATAATTGCATTTTACGAAAAAAACAAAAATTGTATGTCGGTTTACTAAAGTTTTACTCGATTATTTAATCGAAAGAAAATTAATTAGTTATTTACGTATATTTTTATCCTACGTGTTATGATTTGTTTCCAAGGTAATCCCAATACTTTACACAAATATGATTTTCATTTTCTTTGACATAACCTGCGGTATTTAAAAAAAATGGTGAACGATATCAAAATATACACATATCCCTGAAAGGAGCGACCTATATTGACATTGATTTTTGAAATTTTCATCTTTTAAAACTTTCAATGCATATTCATCAATTCATCCATGAAAAGCAAATGCGTGTTTGTGCTTATCTGTCAAATGAATAATAATAACTGTCAGATGAGCATCATAATTATTAACTAAAAATCATGCTTACAGTAGAGCAAAAGATATTCATTGTTTAGTGCTACGGATTGGGAGATACATATTCCTATAAGGCTGTCGTAGAAAAATTCAGTAAACATTGGCAAATTGGACTACTAACAGATAGGGGTGCTAAAAAAATAGTCGACAAATTTAAAAGAACTGGTAGTGTATTAAACAAAAAGAAAAAGAAGAAGGAGTTTAATGAAGATGATGCTGGTACTTTAATTGTGACGGATTCGTTGAATGAGTTCCAAAAATTATCTCTGAGAAGAAAAGCAACTCAAACTGGAATTTCTAAAAGTATGATACAAAAAATATACAAGACCAACAAAATTCATTCATATAAACCAAAATTTGTACACACTCTTGAACAAAATGATGACGCTAAAAGATTGGATTTCTGTGTATCGATGGGCGAGAATATTTTAAGTGATAGACACTTTCACGAAAATATTATTTTTTCTGACGAGGCAACGTTTTCCACTAATGGTAGTAACTTCACAGAATTGTAGGTATTGGTCTTCGGAAAATCCTAATTTTCGTAGACGATGTAGACGGCAATATTCCAAGAAAGTGAATGTTTGGTGTGCGATTTCATACTTTGGAATAATTGGTCCATATTTCTTTGAAGGAAATGTAAATCAACATTCTTACCTGGAAATGCTAAATACTTGTTTGTTGGATCAACCCATATCGCAAAGGATGCAATTGTTCCTATAGCAAGACGGATACCATGCACATTCTGCAATCATTCTCAGAGAATCGATAGACCGTCATTTTCCAGAAATATGGATTGGAAGATACGAGCCGATTTGTTGGCCACCTAGATGTCCGGATCTAATGATAATGGATTTCTACTTAGGGGGCTATTTAAAAGAGAAAGTTTATAATTTTCACAATAATTTAGAATTATTAAAAACCAAAATTAAAGAAGCAGCTGATGGTATACCTCTTTAAGAAATACAGAACAGTTATAGAGGACTAAAAGCTAGACTAGAGCTATGTGTTGAAGCTGGTGGCAAAAATTTTGAATAATGACGCGACATATTTATGTTTATTTCTAGATACCTATAGTAGTTTTTTAATTATCATTTTTTAGTTGTCGTTTGTATTCATTGGTTTCCTAACCCACAATGTATTTTAGCTTCACAAAAAAAATTACAACTAAATAATTTTTCTCTAGACACTTGGTAGATCAAATACTTTACTAAACCGACATAATTTTTTTTTTCCGTAAAATGCAATTATATTAAAAAAATCAAAATCATCAAGGTAGGTGTATATTTTTGAAATTTTGCACAGGACTATAACTTTTTAATTTGAATAACTTTCCTTAATGACATATTGCTGTATATTTTACAGAAAATGTACCTTTCCTAACAAGAAATTCGTCTTTGCTTAACTGTCATGGACTACGTGATTTAAAAAAACAAAGGTACACCGAAAATACTTTTTAGATAAGCAGGGGTCAATCCCTAAATACGAAAAAGAAAAGTCGAAAATCTTCTGTCCATTTCACCTATAACGAACTCAATCGGGAGACACGATGTATAGTGCAAAATTTGGAATTCATGGCCCTTTGTTGGTGATTTAGTAACAGTTTAGGCAAAGAAATGAAATTCAGAAGGAATGTCTAACAAAGATCCAGTTTAAAAATATTTTCAAACGTTTACGATAATATGGCGAGAATTATTTGAAACCATTGTTGTCCTATGTTTCGAATATTAATTATTTTATCTTTTCGAGGAATATTAGTAGTGCTGTAAGTCGGTAATGCCCGGCTGTATCCTTCTACTTTTTACTTCCACATTCACGTAGTGGATTGGAAGAATAGTAATCGTAAAAAAAAATTCAGACTTTTCTTTCTTGAAATAGGTCTTGGAATGTCATGAAACACCGAGATTTTAAATTTGAGAAAAAAAAAAATTCTGTCTGTCTGTCTGTCGGTCTGTCATATCTGTCGGTCTGTCTGTAACTTTTTTTGTCCGCACGTTTCTTCCGAGACGGTTTAAGATATTGAAATTTTGTACACGTATAGTGTATAACGAGATCTGGAACTGGATTGTTTTTTGAAGATATCCGGTGAAGGGTTGGGGGTAAATAGCGGTAAATAGGGGAAAATATGTAACACAAGCGGGTAAGAGTACAGAAACTTGAAATTTGATGTATAGACTACAAGCCAAGGCCTCAAAATTTGTTATAATATTTTTCATCCCCCCACCAACCTTCATTGCATTATTAAAGGGATTGATAAAATAAAATTGAGATATTCACTTGAAATTTGGTACACGTATAATTTATAATGATATCAGGATCTAGATTATATTTTGAGATTATTTTGATGAAGGGTTGGGGGTTAAATAGGGGTAAATTGGGGAAAATAAGTAAAGCAAGTTGGTAAGAGTACAGAAACTTGAAATTTGGTGTATGTACTAGAAGCCAAGGTCTCAGATTATTTATAATATTTTTCAACCCACCACCACCCCTATTCCAATATTAAAGGGGTTGATAAAATGAAATTGAAATATTCACTTGAAATTTGATACACGTATGTATTACAACGATATCTGAAACTATATTAACTGATTATATTTTGACATGGTTGCGTTGATGGAATGGGGGGTAAGTAGAGGTAAGAATACAGAAGTTTGGGATTTGGTGTATATACTAGAAACCAAGGCTTCAGATTTCTTTCTCTTATTTTAGAAACCCCACCACCTCCGCTCCATTATTTATGGGACTGATAACATAAAACTGAGATATTCAAATAGGGGTATGTATTGTAATAACATCTGATTGAGATGGTTCCAGTGAAGGAGTGGGAGGTGGTAGGTTGTGAATAGGGGAAAATAAGTAGGGTAAACTAGAAACTTCATTTTTCATGTACGTGGTAGAAACCAAGGCCTCAAATTTTTGTATGATATCTGCCCCAAATATTATTAAAATTCTATGACCAATAATTTCGACATACTAGAGTGCAAATGTAGTCAAGGTGTTTCCTGTAAAGCGACTTGGATGAAAAATCTGGATGTGGAAGTAGTGATTCTTTAGGCAGCGGTTTTTATTATAATACCTCCATTTACGATGTAACTAAACGCATTTCAAGTTATGGCGGAGGAGCCGGTAACAATTCTTTCTGTATTTAAAATGAATTTCAGCTTCCTTTGAATTAATATTCATTGGATGCAGAGAGAAAGAGAGATAGATGGAGAGAGAGAGATAGAGAGATAGAGAGAGATAGAGAGATAGAGATAGAGATAGAGAGAGAGAGAGAGAGAGAGAGAGAGAGAGAGAGAGGCATGGAGAGGGAGGGAGCTAGATGTAATCATCTGTATTTAGTAAATGTATTTGTCTGTCGAAGTATAATATCTTGTGGCGATTCTAACATATTATTAAGATTACGAAATTAAAACTAAAATACATAGAGTGAATCACTAGTGCGAGGACGGTCAATATCTCTTCAACTGTTTGAAATTTGAAAAAATACAGTATCCATCCACGGCTACCATCCTTTTTAAAATATAACCCCTGCGCCCATCTGGTTCGGATGATGAATTCCCCAGACATGTTAAAAGAAAATTTACTCCATAATATGATAAAATAAATACCTGCTGACTTTGAACTCCAATGTGTTATATGGAAAATGCTTCCTTCTTTCTGCATATTAGTTTTAAAATTAGTAATGCTTTCTTAATTTCCATTAATGTCCAAATTATTTGCTAGTTTATGATGATTATTATTACTATATTTACACTTTCACTGCATCACAAAGAAAATGAGGAATTAATAAATAATGTACGTATATTTCAAATACAACAAACTTTCAAAATGTAATTATGAGCCACTTTACCTTTTTTATTAATTTATATATATTTATATATGCACCCAGTACCACCAGACAAAAATTAATAGTAACGGCAATATGAGTTGACACATACGAGTTTAAAGAACCATAATTGACCATATAAAATATTTATGTTGAGAATTGACCGACAGGTTAATAAATCTACATTAGGTAAATTAAATTTTGGCCGGTCGTACTTTTCAGTTATACGCCGGCTAGATAAATCCATAAATCTGCATTAGGTTGAACATATTCACATGTGCGTGTTTATAAAAGGCAAATCCGTAGCTTTCAGTTATTAGCGGGGCCATTTGAGGATGTGAGTACATATTTGTTCTCCCAATTTATATTTTATTACTGTGTCGACTAGGGTGTTTCCTATTTTCAAATTTGGATGTTTTGCGGCACCCCTTTATAATATTTTCAAATGAAGGAAAAACATTCATTATCAAATTCCAGCTTAATCAGATTACGTTGAGAGGTGCCATAATTACTTCATTTTCAGACAGCATTTCTTATGGATATATTGGCGCCCTTAAGCACATGATTTATTTAAACAAATTCCTATAATAAACAAAAATATAACACACATACAGTGTGAACCTAAAGAAACGCACAAAATTCATATCATTTGTCAAAAAAATCCTCGAACAGGTCGATTTTAGTTTTGTAAATGCTACATTTTGTCACTATACCAAAATTTATGATGTCATTGGTTTTTGAGTTACGACGTTATCATTTTTTTTTAATGGAAGCAGACATTTCTGTTTACTGTTTTTGGTGGTATATTCCTTTAGCTTTCTGGTGTTATGAAAAAAATTGATATTACCTAAGCCATTCTTTTGGAAAAAAATATTTTTATTGATTGATACCTTACATAAGTAATTGTGACAAAAAATCATCTCAATTGTTCAAATTGCGATCCTCCAAGCATCTGGCATTGACCAAGACGGGTGTAGACACTTTGCACGCTGCTCTGAATCATCTCATGGGCAATTCGTCTCATCTCCAAGCCAATTCTGTCTTTCAATTCTTCTATGGTATCCGGTCTGTTAAAATACACCCTTGACTTCAAGTAACCCCAAAGAAAAAAGTCTAAGGGGATTAAATCTGGTGAACGCGGGGACAACTCAATCGCACCTCGACGACCTATCCACCTTCCAGTAAAAGTGTCATCTTAAAAACTGACGCACTGCTATCCCAAAATGAGGTGAGGTCCCGTCTTGCTGAAACCAGACGTTTTCAGCAGGAATGTCTTAATCTCCATTGTTCGGAAACATAACTGCTAAGGCTGGCACTAACTCAACTCGCAAAAACTGTAGATATCTTGCGGCCGTAAGATTTTCTTAAAAAAAAAGGTCCCAATAAACGATCACCAATCATACCTGCCCACACGTTTACTTTGCCTCGTCGCTGTGTATGGGCTTCTTGAGTCCAATGAGGATTTTTGCGTGACCAATACCTACAGTTATGCCAATGTACAGTCCCCTTTAAAGAAAATCAGAAAAAACAATGTTCTTTAAAAAATTTGGGTTTTCATCGCAGAAGGTCATCAACTGTTCACAAAACTGTAAGCGCCGATCTGGATCATCCTCATCCAATTCGTGGATTAATTGCACTTTATATGGATGGTATTTTTCTTTTTTCAATAGACGTACAATAGAGGTTTGACTCATGTTATGATTTAAAGCCAGCTGCCTTGTCGAAGGATGGTGGTTTTCCTCACTTTCTAGAAGAATATTTATAACAATAATAATAATAATTATAATCTTTATTTAATAAGCTTTAAATTACAATCACAATAAACACAATATACATAATAATAATGCCTATTAAAATAGGATATATTGAGATCTCTCTGTATGGGTATACAGGGAGGCCCCGCCCCGTATTCCATACATCCTATGGGTTTACGCTACGCGGGAAAAACATAAAAAAAGAAACATAAACGATACATGGTTACAATGCAAATGACAAAAGCAGTTATAACAAAATTAAGACGTTTTAGTCAGCATACTAAGAGAGTGGACACTTGAAACGCTTGTAAAGAAAATATTATATATAAAAAAACATAAACGTTAACTCTAGTAAGCACACTGACTAGACTAATATTTTTAATTTGCACATTGCACAGTTAAATCCCCGAGAATATGCTTAAATATTGAAGTCTAGTGCAAGATTATTTTCAAGTAGCATTCTCTTTAGCACACGCTTGAAACCATTATTTTTTTAATTTATAAAATCCAAGGGCATAATATTGAGGACTTTGCAAATTATGTATGAAAAAGATTTTTTGAATCCGGTGGTGCGATGACATGGTATGGTTAATAAGTCCTTGCGACGAACATTTATATTATGTACGTATTTAATTTGGTTTCGTTGCTTGCGCTAGGGCGACCAGATCGAGGGAGGTCAGCTGCACTGCCAGATTCATCATATCTAGCCACCAATCTACTTACAGTGGATCTAGAAATTTGCTTTTTGGGATACTTGGCAGTGAAAACATCACATGCTTCCTGATGAGTTCTCAGCCTATCACGATATCCAACCATCATCAAAAGTTCTACGGGTTCTTTTTCTCTTAAACGTGGCATTGCATTCACTAATTTTACACTGTTTAAGAAGTGTCACAAAACTGAGGTTCCACAAGTACCAGGAATAAAAGAGTTATAGATACTTTACACAAAGAGGCCGGTATCTCTCTGTTGTTAAGGTGATTGTTTTTTTATTATTTTTTTTTGTTTTGCTTTTATGTCAAATGTTTTCATGCTAGTTATAACAAAAATGTAGGCAACAAGATTTATCAGTCCATAAGAAAGTGGAACATTACTCCTGAATTTGCGAAAGGTAAGCTACTTTTACATGAAATGTTATTTTTCCAAAATAATGGCTCAGGTAATATCATTTTTTTTATATCGCCAGAAACCTAAAGGAATATACCACCAAAAACAGTACACAAAAATGTCCATTAAAAACAACATTATGATGGCGTCATAACTCAAAAACCAATGACGTCATGAATTTTGGTATAGTGACAAAATGTAGCATTTACAAAACTAAAGTCGACCTGTTCGAGGATTTATCTGAAAAATGACAAATACTAAAGATATGAATTTTGTGCGTTTCTTAGGTTTACACTGTATATTATTTATAAAATCAACCTCTTACAGTTGCCTGAAGAAAATTTGTTTCAAGTCGAGAAATCTTCTATAAATAATTGGATATGATTTGCAATAGGCACATACTATTAACACACCGTTCCGCCACACCATTGACTCATTCTTTCACAGATTCAAAAGATTTAAAATAATTTTCATTTGAATCCCTTACTAACAAGTATATTTCCAGAAATTGTTGATCTAAATAAAATCTCGTAAAAAATTCTCAGTCTTTATAAAAATAAAATCTTCTGTTTTCAGTCCTGCAAGAATGTAATCATGTCAAAACTCAAGTGAGACTACTTTGTGGTGTCAATGCTGTTGTCATTTTCACTAGATCTGTAGTAACAATAATCTTTATTTATACATTATTTGTGGCATTATTTTAATTTTTTCTAATTCTTTGGGACTTCCTGCCACACGTATTTTTTCTTTTTGGTGCTCGGGGAATCTACGAAATATCACAATTAAACAGCATGTTACTGGTAAATAACCTCTACGCCTCACAGTGGTTCCAATTCATCTTCTAGCTGGACAAAAATCTGAAACTTCTTGATTCATCTAAAAATATTGCAATCTATATGGAAAAAATAGCAAAAAAATTATATTATGCCTAGGGGTAGTTTTTAAGGGGTGAAAATAAATTTTTACTTAGGAAAAATCTAAAACTAGGCACTCCAACTGAAAATAACGCAGTCAATCTGGGAAAAATAGTAAAAAAATTCTTTGATGCATAGGGGTAGTTTGTAAGGGGTGAAAATTAATTTTTAATTAGGAAAAATCTAAAACTAGGCATTCCAACTGAAAATATTGCAGTCAATCTGGGAAAAACAGTAAAAAAATTCTATTATGTCTAGGGGTAGTTTTTAAGGGGTGAAAATATATGTTACCTTCGAAAAATCTGACATTGGGCGTTTTAACTAAAAATATTGCACTTAACCTGAGAAAAAAAATTGTTTTTTATTGGGTTAAATTGACTTATTATTTCCTTCCGAAACTTTTGGAGAAGGGGTCTTTTTTGTTGGTAATTGTTGGTTAAATCGCCCTTCTTTTGTGCACTTGCACCACATCTGAGGCTTATTAATTGTTGGATAAATGACTGACGAATTGCGATATATTGACTTTTAGTTAGCTTTTTATCAACGTAAGACGCTAAAGCTTGTTCAGGTGTAAATTTAATGGGTACTTTTGTCTTTGGAGCGGTAAATGCCTTCTTGATTTTTGTTGCCCTCATTGGAGAAAATTTAGCAAATTGCTTTAAAATTTGCGCCGCATCTCTTCTTCCTCTAGACCGTAAGCTCATTTGAGTAGCCAATGTAAGTTCTTCATGCGTTGTGCCACTTAGCAAAGACTGTATTTTTCTCTTCTTGCTTTTTTCGCTACTATCTCCAAAAAGTTTCTTCGGTCGACCACGATGAGCACGAATTCCCGGATCAATACTTGATGGAATGTTGCTGTGGTCACTGGCACTTGTACTTTGTATAGCCGTCACGTTTTTTATTATTTTAGGAAATAGTACATCCCCCTTGAGCCACGTTGAATTTTTTATTAAAAATTTATTTAAAATTCGCCTGCTTTTGATCCATTTTTTTCAGTTTCGCACAGAAATGATCTGATTTTTTTTATATACCGCCTATCACTTTCTGTAGACTCTTGTAAATCAAGAAACTCGAAAAAACGGCTTAATGCACGGAGAGGTTTAGTCGAGCCCTTATCTTCACTCATCTATGCATTAAACATGGCCATTCGAGGTACTGACATAGCTACAACAAATAACTTTATAACTAAAAAAGTTGTGCAAAGTAGTACCTAATTTTTTGTTTACATATTCTCAGATATCTACCCAATTGGCCCAATAAAGGATCACGTCGAATACGTGCAGATATTTTTTTGTATGGCAAGCCCAACACAGCAATATTATTAAAAGCGGCAGTGTTCATTTCACACAAGGTAAAACAAATGTTACATGGAACAAAATTGATTTTTGTCTATGGATTAGGCGAGTGCATACCTTTAGAGAAAGTTTATATTACAATAAAATAAAAGGTGCGCTAAACTCAAAACAGGACTGTTGACGTGGGGGTGAGTTTGGCTCCCGCTACCTGTGTACTGGGTTCGTCATCGGTCGTAGCATTTATGATTTATTACCCCCCTATTGTTTTGCTTGAACTAGGCAGACATTTGGCGATTTCTGAGAAGTTTCATATTTTGAATTTTGTCCTGCTAGAATTTGAATTGGAACCACTGTGCGCCTGTGACTTTTACGTCAAAGGATCAGTTAGAGTTAGAGGTTGCTTTTATTAAACAAATAACACAAAAAAGTATAAAAACTTGAAATTAAGTATTTCGCCGACGCTTTGAAAACCTAAACTGATTCTTTTTTCAAGGTTTTTTTTGAAAAATGTAAGATTTGGCGAACACAAAAATTATATCAGAAAAAATGAAATTTAGAGGTCCCAGATCTGCGAATACGCTTGGGAGAACGGACAGAGAATAAACTGGGATTCGGCAAAAATTTTAACAAAAGAGGCGGATAGAAAAAAAGAAAAATTGAAGAACCAGCGATATTATTGAATGAGGATACATGCGTGTCGAATTGTTCCGTAGACGTTTGTACAACCTGGTTGCCAATGTTAAAAGAAGAGTTTCACAAACTTAACATTGCATAAAAATTAAAAAAAAACTGTTAACTTTATCCACATTTCTATGTAAATAATAAGTATTTATGGATATTGAATATAACAAACATTCTTAGAGCTGTGTATTTAACATACACAGCAAAAAAAGATTTTTCAAAAAATGCCTTAAAAAGGGAAACATTAGATTTCCAAAACGTCAGCGAAATATTTAATTTCAAGCTTTTATACGTATTTGTGTTAACAAAAGCAACCTCTAACTGATCCTTTACGAGTAACATACTGGTTAATTGTGATATTTTGTGGATTCCCCGAGCACCAAAAAGAAAAAATACACTTGGCAGGAAGTTCCAGAGAATTAGAAAAACCATGTATATACATAATATATTAATGGTGCACAAATTTTACAATAGAGCACTAGCAGTGACGTCACAGTATTGCCAGCTGTCAGTTGCCTGGGTGGTAAATTCAGAAATTTGACGTTTGAGTTGGGGTCAATTTTCGTTCAATATAAATTAAAGTGGAGGATTTCTTAACATCAGATAGATGTAGTGATGTTTATAAATATATATTTTTTAAATCTACTGTGAGAGAAAATTTTATATATACTTTATTAGTGTTGTTTTTACCAGTGTAAAGTTTGGTGTCAAGAACGTTGACATCTTTGTGAACCCATAAATTAGTGAAAATAAAGGCTATATTGGATTTTTTACATTTTTTGTACATATATAATATCAAGACATATTTTAGTAAATGTTTAATTAATATACGCTCAGTTACAGCTTGGCAGTGACATAGGTTATGTAGTATTATTACACTAGGTTAAAAGTTATCAAAATACTCATTGATTTATGCCAATATATCAATCATATATTAATTGTTTTATAAACCTATTGTAAAATCTACGTTTTTTGACGATTTAAAATATTTCCCTTCAACTTTTTATTGATTTATATCTTACTTTTGTTAGGCTCAAAAGTTTGTAACGAGTTTAAGTGTTTATCACATTAATAACAACAATCAAGATTTTTGTATTATGAAATGCAGGAGTAATAGTAAATCTAATAAAAAGATAGGACTGTGAGATCATTTCAGTTTCCATTTAATTTAAATTGCGAGCAAATATGCAACATAATATGCTCCGAATACTTTATATAGCTATATACCTAGTTTGGTATCTGTTCTGATTCTTACAATTATAATTACAGAGGTTCAAAATATTGATAATGTACACAAATAAAATACCAGTGAAGGTAAGTGAGCTAAAACACAACAGAATTTAAAAAATAACACACTTTTAACAGCATCGTCTACCATCATTGAATGTTTCAAATTATACATAATATACATGATTATAAGAGTAAGTATGAATAATAATAGTCTTATAGTTTAGATATAAATTTTGTCCACGACTATTAAATAATGTACTCATTATGT
Organism: Stenurella melanura; assembly: GCA_963583905.1. Classification (NCBI taxonomy): domain Eukaryota; kingdom Metazoa; phylum Arthropoda; class Insecta; order Coleoptera; family Cerambycidae; genus Stenurella; species Stenurella melanura. The sequence continues at coordinate 74,844,711 of OY757310.1, read as the reverse complement.
ACGTGTTTCCTCAATGATAATGCTATCCATTATTCCCTTCAGTGAATAATGATTTCATTATTCACTGATTGCAGTGAATAATGAGGACAGTCAGTTGTTTATAAGAAATGACATTTATGACTTTTTACTAAAAATTCAAAATGTCAAAATTGCAGCAACCAAAAGACAAGTGTTGTCTCTTTAAGGTTTCTAGGAAGCACTCAAATGGTACATGCCGAAAAGGTACTTTAATGAACACTCAAAAACTACATGAGTAATTTGTTTTCAAAGCATCATCTATTAGCAACACGCGGCAATCCCCAACATTGTTTATGAAACGATTTAGCTGTGCCTTCAAACTGTATTATTTTATTAGTATGCCATGACAATGTGTCAAAGCGTAATTCTGATTTGAAACGTCAAAATTTATGCCATATCAACGCCAACGTTATTTACAATAATTTTACACATTAGGTACTCAAAAAGAGTAATGAAATTAAATAAATGGATACTGACAGTGAAAACGAGATTTCTTTGACACCGCCAGAGATAAAGAAAACTGCAGAAATCGCCTCAATAAACTTGTTGCCCGAAATATCGAGAAAATGATATATTATGACATATGAATCTTTCTTAAATAGGAGAAATGAAATAACGATGAATTAAATAAATATTAAATATTTAATAGTCGTGGACAAAGCATAGTATTCTACTCGCATATAATGGCTATTATTCACTCTGGTAATTTACGACACTCGCCTGCGGCTCGTGTCTTAAACTTCACCATCGTGAATAATAGCCATCATTATATGCTCGTTGAATAATATACTATTATTTACAAGAAGGGTCACAATGGTTCATTAATTCAATGCTATATCATATTTTTGAAAAGTCATCCAACGATATAGTTTCAATCTCTCACTTTTAAATCATATAGGTTGGCTCCATTAATACATTTCAGCTTAGAAATGTAATGAGGGGACTCCTAAAATGTAGAATATAAATAAAATTATAATAAATTCACTGAAATTCACTTACCATATCGAAAATTAATAACTCTTGACAGGTACGCAAGATAACACGCCGGTTGAAAAACACAAATAAAACACTAAATTAAAGTCAGATCAATAAATCGCGAAATGTATAATAGACGAAAAACACCCAAAATTGATGTGACACGAAAAAAACGTTTAAAAAAGCACTACAAATTCTTTAAAAACTCGAATTAATCAGAAAGCACACAAATGCAAAACTAGGTTATTACCACCCAGGCAACTTTGGCGGCCATGTTGTGACGTCAGCTGCTACTGCTCTATTCGAACTATTCATAAAATTTGATAGAAAGCAGAACCCCAGAACCATTTCCAAGACACTTGTTTGTTGTACCGGTGATTGTTACGCCAAGCATATTAGATATTTGTACATGATATTAGTCAAGTTGCTGTAATAAAAAATGGAATTGTATTAAATTATACGTGTTATTTTATGGATACGGCCATGCCGGCCGTAGCTCATCCGGCTAAAGAGTGTTAGTGGCTAGCTCGTTTGAAAACGAGCAATGAAAATTTGTTTGTTTGTCACTGTCTTTGTTTATAAATAACGTTTAAGTAAAATACTTCCGTTCACTTCGTTCAACTGTGGCTTATCTCAAGCAGTACAAAGTGGTCAGAATTTTTTCAAAATGTGTGATAATCAAGAAAATTCACTAGAAATTGAAAAAGCAGTTAATAGGATTACTTTTAGCTTGCTGTCGGCAAAATAAAGACAACAGTACATTGCCTATAATCGTTTTATGGAATGATGCATAAGTAAAAGTGTTCAGGCAATTATAATGAAAATGTATTCTTGGCGTACCTTGAAGACAAGTCTAAAGGACATTGGTCGAACTACTCTATGATTACGAACAATCACTACATAAGCAAGTATTATAAGCTCATTGCATTCTTGAGAAAGGTAAAGGATACAGATAAGAAAATTCAAAATACTGACAAAGGAGCAGGTGCATAATTTTCTTAAGGAAACACAATGCTGGTGCAAATCTTACACTATTAAAACCCATGGGGGGTGGAAGTTCAGTACGGTGGCGGAGGAATATATAGAAAAATCATTGGAACCTAAGAAAAGCGTTTAATGCGATGAAAATTTTGCCAAATATTATTACCACTCCCAACTGCAATATCTTGCCAAAGGTGTCGCGGCTATACTAAGTCTGATCATGGTAGAAACATATATAAGGTATGCACGTCCGGGCTACCAGAATTTGACTTTTCTGCGCATGGAACCAACGGGAACCATATTGGAAATATCATAGTATATTGACCAAAGATATTGACAGAGAATCGTACTATTCTGTGATATTACTACACATTTCAAGTTTTTATAATATTATCCCTCAACATTGTACCCCTGCAACCAGGTGTAAAAGTAGCCGTGTTGAGGTGCGTAACTGCGTAATATCATTTTTGTGTTTGGTTTCTCTATGGTGTGATATTTTTGAGGTTAAAAAAGAAACGATTATTTATAATAAACTTAAGACATGGTTGGGTGCAGTATAAACAGTTGCAAAAATAGGAATGGAACTTCAAGTGAAAGAAATGTCTGTTTCGGTTCCCAAAAAATGAAGAATATCGAGAGAATGGTTAGAAATTTGTCCAGTAAAACCTGATCATTTCAAAAACGGTAATTATAAAAACAATAATTATTTAATACATTGGCTTATTTACAATTACAACATATGTATTAGTAAAAGATGTACCTATTTACGATATGAAAGTTTGCATTTGTTATTTAACACACGTGGTCAGAAATAAAAATTGTTTTTTTGCAGCTCGCATTTGTTCAGTGCATTTTAAGAGGGCAGATTTTAAAGCGACTCCAGAGTAGGTATCTCAAAAATGTTGAAAACTATTCTCCAACGAATATCCGTGTCCTTCTGCCTCACGCAGTACCTATAGAACATTTGGCAAGAATCATTCTCCAAGATATAACGTACAAAGCAAAAAGTAAGAACAAGTAAACATATATTCATGCATATCGTTTAATTTCAAAGAAAAGTTAGTATGCAGTATGATACGTAAATCTAGGATATCTAAAACTGTAGGAGTATTTAGATTTTATTCTGTAAAATTTGATTAATGACGCTTACATCTCTTGTCAAGATCTCTATAATATACTCTATATTATTATGTTGTAAAAAGTCTCGGTATAAAACTCATTTTATTTATTAAGTAGTATGTTTATTTTGTTATAGAATAAAAGTATAAAATTACACGAGTGTATGATTTCTTGTGTGACTGTCCGGTATACCCTCACAAGGTGTCAATACAATTAGTATATTACCGGTGGTGTATGTATTTTTCGTAAATATTGGTTAAAATTTACTATGACGCGATAACATTTGTAACTAAAAAGATTAATATTGTTGCACAAATAACTTACATATTACATATATAATATATTCTTTATATTAAAAAATTGACATATAAAATCGTACTAAAAACTCATATAGTATTCATGAGCCCTTTGATAAATATGTACGTTAATTTTTTTAGTATTGATAACTTGACTTATAAACTCTTTAAATCGCCGAACTAAATCATATAAATATATACCTATATAGTGCATGAAAGAAGTACCTTTTTACCATATTTTTACAAAGAATGTCTTGCATATCCATAACTACACGGTAGTAAAAAAGCACTAAAATTACAATGAAAATTTGCTATATCAATGTTGAAATGTAAGTATGTACAATCTAACATTATTATCCAAAACCATTCTAAAATTTTTCCAAATGAGTAATATTTCGTCAAATTTTAACCTTATTTCCAAAATGTTTTTAAATGGTGTGTGGAATCATCTCCTTTTGTACAAAAGAATAAACTACATTATTTGAAATATGCGCACGAAACGCTATTGGTCCGATTATCAATATGGTTCTCGTTGGTTCCAAAGCATATGATTGGTTACTGCAAAAGCTGCGCAACAGCATACCTGTATATATTTCTACCATGAGTCTGATCATGTTATTTCAATTTTAAACTGTTCTAATTGTACCATCCATATTAATACTAATTAAATCTAAACATATTTTTAACACTAGTGTTAAAAGTAACTTACTTTTAACACTAGTGTTTAAAGCAACCAACTTTTAACAGTGGTGTTATAATATGAAATTTTTAGCATAGAAAACGTTAAAAAGTCTGCTTTCAGTAGTGTTTATATAAAGAAATTGTTTTTAACCTTAAAAAGACAATTTACTAAATAAATCGTAAAACCTAATACTGAAAGAGCATAAAAAATACCTAGTTCTTACCTATATTTGTTGCTATTACTGTTTATAACTTTCCTATCTCCAAAATAAGTGGAAAGAAATATTGCACCTTGAAATAAGTCAATTTTTTATAATGGCAACTTGTATGCAATTATTACCACAAATACCTCTTTTATTTAGTTGATCTGCTTGGGCTATATTTCGCAAAAGCTTCTAGCAGTTTAATTATTATATTCTACGATCATCTTGGATACAAAATAGATAAGGCAGGTCTTTGGAGCAAGGTACCATAAGTGTCTTTTAAGTCTATTGACTGTTGTTAAGGACAAATGCTTATATTCGTATATTGGTGAAGTTTAAAAAAAGATGCAAATGTTGGTGGGCAGCAGAATTTGCCGTTGGTGTATTGGTATATTGCACAAATGGGGATATGTCGTCTGTATTTTGTAGATAGTCGCTGATATATGAGTCTTCATTGGTAGACTTGAAATTGGCTTTGATTAATTTTGGCCTATTCATGTTGAAAATTATCGAATTTTACTACCAATGGATCCGCTGGGTGCTCGGAAATTTTCCTTGAACGCTTTTCTAAGAATTAACTAGACAGAAATTGTTATAGGCTTTTGCAAACAGCAGAAAAAAATAACTATCTATGAGAACTAGAAGAAAAACTATGTGTAAAATTATTAATGAAATCTTTGCATTCTTTCGATAACCTGAATTCTAGTTATGCCAGCAAATTAAAATCCTAAAATAAATTTGTCTAATTTCTTATTTGAAAATTCTCATTCTAACACTAGCATCCACACAGTCCCCTACGGCCATGTAGATTAAACTAGTATCTACATAACCCCCTACGGTCATGAAGATTCAGTTAATAATGAGAACAAATGCCTAACATGACTATTTCTTGGAAATGCTTAGCTTTTGAAACCTTTTTCGCCCTTATTCTGGAGCTCATCAGAAAGACATAAAGCCACTCATAAAGATGTTTCATGCAAAGCCAAGATAATTTCTATGAATAAGTATGACATTGACTGATAAAATAAATTCTTTTCTGCTGTTTGCAAAATCCTATAAAGAATATGTTTCAATACAATTATAAGCAAACAAATAATAATTCACTTTTAAATAAAAATTGTTAATTTAAAATCATTGCGCCTAGTTTATTCATGCCCAATCGAGGATTTCAAGTGTTCACAGTGGAAGACAGTAGATGGAACTACAGACTTTATTCTCAAGTTGCTGCTTTAGCACCGGTCTAATTAGGTAAATTATTTTTGTCTCAATGGCCGCGATTCGCTGCTCAATGTACCGCTACCAGCTTGGCTGAGTGATGAAAGGGTATTCAATGGATCATCGACAACCTATTAGAGCACATTCTGTTTACAAATAGTACAAATTTCTGTGACGCTAGCGCTCGGGGTATGAAGGGATCTGTAGGATTTTTAATATCGATATTGGCGTATGCAAAACTGAACAAATAATGAAACCAAACGTACTTTTAATAGATTTTAATAGAAACATTAAGTGAGATAAAATCCTATTAACCATGCGACTGAGTGAAATATAGGGATTTTTTTAACGCAATTGTACTTTTTATAAAAATGTTTTTTAGTTACCTAATTTATTCCTTCAGTAGTTGCTACAATTTATAGAAAGTATGTAATTAGATTAAACACAAACCTGTTGTCTTAAATCCGTAGATAAATATGACGTGTTGTTTGTGTGTTCCAATATATCATGCAGTTACATTTTTGAAGAATGTGGACTTCCTGTGCCTTTGTCGTTGATTTTTGAATTATTGTTATCATTACTTATAGAATAAAATAAATTGTAGTAATTTATTCCGGACGTTGATGTGACACACACAACGAAAATAAGTTTCATATTAACCCATAAACATTCCTGAGTATGAAATTTTCTCATAGTCTGGAATTAAGATATAACTCCCCGTCTCTCGATTTTAAATATATGAATAATAATTTGACCAAAATATATAACTAAATTACAAACAGTGGCGTACCCAAAATTTGTTTATGGGAGGGGTTATAGGGTATGAACTTTAACAAATAAATAATTAAAAATATTGATCTGTATTATTTTACGTTACTAACAATACACTTTCTTGTCCATTGCTAATTTCAGAACAACAGATTTTCATGTTCTCATATTAACTGATGACATAATAGACGTATTAAGGTAAAAATCCTAGCAATAATATGTAAAGACGTTTAATATTCGACTATTGATAAGTCCACAGCTTGTATTTCAGGTTGCAACTTGACAAGACTTTGTCAATGTGATGATGTGAAAACTTTAGTTAAGTTGTTGTAAATTTTCAGATTTGAAACTTTGATGTTTTCGTCGAAAGTTCAAAAATACTTCGAAAACGATTTTTCAACGTCCACAGATGTAGTAGAACTCACAGAATAGGTAGCAATAATGTCAGGTACTCCCTTTATCTGTTTACACAATGTGATTTGGTGATTGGCCTAGCGAGGTTGCTCTTCTCTCTACCGATTGTGTGTCTGTTGTACAATTGTAGTTGTAGACTGGAAAGTCCCCTATATCGTAATCAGTACCGACTATGAGGCAAATTACCGAATTTGCTTATTTGTTGTTGTTTGTCGATATTATATCTTAGGTTTTAAACTACTTATAGTATGCACGTTTTGAAAATGCATGGAGCAAATCTGTTTGCGTACTTATAATAGCAAAAAGCTATACCTTGTTTCCCTTATACCTACATGAGGGTAAAATAAAAATATAATTCGTTATATCGTAAAAGAAAATGATATTCACGAACTTAAAAATGACAAGAATACTTCCTCTGCAACATAATAGCAAACTATATATCCTTTGAGAAAATAGGAAGAAATAGCAAAACATATTATTGCATCATTCCCTGTCGTAAGTACTGCCTGGATTATGTAGTATTTAGTAGCAGTTCTAGATGGCGCTACTACTGGATGCATAATACCATGAGTAAATAATGTTATTAGACAATGCACTTATGTCGTTGCTCCTCATGTCAGTCCAATATAGTAAATATCCATGGCTTTCTTTAACTTGTCACGTCAGTCCCTACATGCAGTCCCTGAATTTGTTAAATATTTATAGATACTTCGTTTTTAACTAGATGAGTCGCTTTGGAAATACATCTTTATGTGACCAAAAGGATGGAATTGAAAAAGAAATAGTTTAGTAAACACGTACAAAATGTCACAAAAGCATTTGGATGCAAAAGTTTAGTATTAAAGATATGTTTGATGTATTTAATTTTTTATTCGTGAAATATCATCACTCATGTTGATGAATTTTATTTGTAAATTCTTTTTCAAGCTAAGTTGTCAACTAGTTACATAATACGTGTATTATGGAAGTTTATTAGTTTCAAAGATTAAATCAGATAATAAACTACCAATTCACCTCTTTAAAAGCTTTTATTTAACTTGCAATGTTAGTGTGTTAGTTTGTTTAGGTCAAAATTTGCAATCATCAACATTCTCCTAAGATAGCGGATTACCTTTTACTTCACAACACCCTTGATATGGGTATCAAATGAAATAGTTAGACAAGTAAAATACGATAAACAATGTAACGTCATTCTAAATCCAATATGGCCGACGCACCAGGACGGCGAATTATCTCTTTTTTCACAACTCCCTTGATCAAATGAAAAGGTTCGACTAATAAAATACGATAATCCATACAACGTCATTATAAATCCAATATGGCGGATTGCCTCATTCTTCACAACCCCCTTGACATGGGTATCAAATGAAAGGGTTTTGTCTGTCGGTAAAATCAGTAGACTAAAAGATAAAAATAAAATTATAAATAAATAAAAACAAAAAAATTATGCAAACCTTTTATTTAAAAAAATATACTAAAAAGTAAAAAATTATTTTTAAATTCATATATTTGGAGACTAAAAGCATTGGTGGTGGTCAACTGAGCAAGGTAACTGTACAATAGGTACTGTTATATGATCGACCCCAAAGCTTTTAGTTTCCAGATATATGAATTTATAAATTATTCTTTACTTTTCAGCACATTTTTCTAAATTAAATCTTTGGTTTAAAAATACGTTTTTATTTATACTTTAATTTTATTTATATTACTAGACAACTACGCTTTCGAAAGTATTTTGATAATCATAATAATAGCTCTTATTCAATATTACCGTGAAACGGCGCAGAACAAGTCAAAAGAACATGAAATCTTGGTAAGTAAATTGATATAAACATTACAATTACTTACAAAATGGTGTATAACCAGACACAGTACATTTAAACTATGTAAAAATAAAATAGCACATTTACAATGACAGGTCAAAATGGTGGGTAAAATATTCTGAAACACAGTAAAATGACTTTTTACATAAACAGGTTTTCAGCTTTACTTTCAAATCTTTACTTGATAGGTTCTGATAATCTTG